>VZUI01090242.1:0-10000 GCA_013401135.1 Cettia cetti
ACAAGATTATTCAACACAGAAGGAGATAAAATGTAAGGTAACAGGAAATTCGGTCTCTTTTGGAACCACGCTTCAGCTGGTGCTGGTCAGGCTGCCTGTCCTCACGACCAATAAACCACGTGTCTTAAAGAGCATCCCTGTCTCTGGGAATCTCGCGCCGGGCCCGATTCCTTCTCTTATAGTTAGTCTGTCACTGAAAATTTTGCATGGAACTTGAGGCCTCATACCCAAGTAGTTTGCTGAGTGTTTTATATCATGTTTAGTTTGGAATACGAGGAGATTACAGCTCTTCTTCATGCATTATAGAAGTGCCTTTTTATAACTACAGCCTTATATATTTCACAGTATGGTGGTATGTCTACAAATCAAAATGCAGCCTCCAGACTGAAGAAGTAAAAGAATTTAAGAAAATTAAGTAGTATTTGAATTTTTATGCAGATTAGCAATTAAAATATTAAGGGAAAAAAACCTTTCAAATTTAGGTACAAGTGCCTGGGAGATTCCTGAGATCATCAATTTCAGGCCTCTAGTATTCCAGGAAGTCACATCATATAATCTTTTTCATAACCTTATTAAACTCCATTTAAAATGTAGTTCATTATTTTTGTCAGCATTACTGTTCCAGCCCCTTACAGCACTGATGGTTCGGAACTTCACTGATTGCAGCTAGAGAGTAGCTGAACACTGGACACAGAAACACAGACAAAAACCTTCTTTCTATATCTCCAAATCCCTAAATAATTGTCATAGTTCTGTGGAGCTGGGTATGATGACTGTTAAGCATGTAGTGCCCAAAAGTCATATATGGCACAGCATATTCTCTTTGTTAGGAGAAAATAAATAAAAAAAAAATACAAAAACTCACCACTTTCAGAGGTGCATAAATGCACTCTTAATTGATCTAAATCTGATTACAAGACTTTCATTGCTTTTAATTTTGAAGTTTCAGACTTGGACAACATTAGGGATGAAGCTAAAATTACCACAAAAGTTCTTTCCTCATTTGAACAATTATACCGCACAAAGATTCTCATGCATGACCTAATCTGATTACTGAAAAGGAAGGGTCTGTCAGAAAAGAAAACCTGGGTTTTTCTTGATACTGATGGAATAAGTGAAGGACCTTATCTCCAAGTTTTCTCCAGGCTTCTTCTTCTATGGATGGGTTCAAGGGTGTAGTATTAGAAATTATATCCTATCAACTGGTCAAACAGATAAGACAACATTTTTATCAGCAAAACCCTTATTGCTCATGAAAGAGTATATCTTTCAGCACAGTTCTTCTACCACGCTATTGTTCAGATTACTAAGCTCTGTGTATATTCCTTGTCTGTTTGCCCCCCCAGGACATCCTTGAAAATGAGGCATGTTGTTTTTAGGCCGCAAGGGTTTTATCCGTGTGTAAAAAATTAAATAAAATAAATTCAGAACAAATACAGCATTAATATTTTATACATATATTGCTTTAATATTGCATCAGTAGCAAATTAGAATCCAAGCCTAGATTTTCATGTTTTGAATATTAACTGCAGAAGTTTCGTCAGTAGCCTTAGGAGGGTTTGCTGGATCTTAACGAATCATGACAGAAATTATGGTTGGTGTTCACACGAAGTGTGAAGTGTCTCTTTGAAAAACTGCAATAAAGTGATGTCAGAGAAGGAAACTGTCTGCCTGGTCCTTAATCAACAACAGTAAAAGCAGGCCTGGTACTGCACACTTACTAAATCTCTCTGTACTTTCACAGAGTGAAAAAAAATAGAAATATTGGGATGCATTAGACACACCCTTGAATGATCATTACCCTGAAGGTAACAGAGATAGGACTATCTCAGAGACGATCTCCACTGCTTGATATAATATTGCCTCATGTATATTGGCTGGATCTTGCAATATGTTTATCATACAAGTAATCTACAGTCCTTCAAGCGTTCTCATTAAATGCACTAGGATAAGTTTAGTGGATAATAATTTGCATTCAGGAACATTTGCAGGAGGAGATATCCAAATCTATAAATTGAGATTTGTATCTCTTGTCCAAGCTATCACTCCAGCAAAACTTTTCAGTGACCATCCTTGGTCTTAGGACATGGGAAAAAAAAAAAAGAATTAATTAGTTTGTACATACTGATTGGCGGCTGAAAATCAGCATTTGCAAGAATTTTGTTATACAACTTGAAATCAAACAGCTGCATAAACAAATCTATTTTTACAGAGACAAAAATCTGGAAAATCACATTATTTATATTTTTTAAGAACATCTGAAATCCAATCTTAGAATTATTCATAAACAGAGCCATACTAGCAAAGTCTTCAGTTCTAACTGGAAGCTGATGATAAATCTTTCCAGTAGAAGAACTCTTAATCTCGTTAGGGATAAGATCATAGGCATGTATTTAAAATGGTTAAATCTGAGCCTATCCTTTGATTTCTGTGAAAAAGGTAAAAAACTTAATTTGAAAAATAATCTCTGAAAGTTACAAACAGTGCAGTTGTAGAAATGATCGTTTTGTCTGTGATAATAGTCTAGGACAATGCAGGAACATGAGCAAGGCAGAGTAGTGGCAAAGAGGGCAAAGTCACCCAAAAGAAGATGGACCACACCATTTAATATGTGTCTTCTGCATATTTTTCAGCAATTTTCCCAGTCCTTAAAACGTAACGTTCTGTTCTGGATTTAACATTTTGTTTTCATGGGGCAGACTGCTGAATTATCCCTAGCAGTTGTACTCTGTCCGTCTCTGGAGATCAGGGACTGAACCATGACTCAGAGAGTCACAATATAGTCCCTGATTACCCCTTGCTCCAGGAAGAAAATAAACTGCATTAGCCTTTTACCTGGTACAGATGATTTCTCCTCTCTGCACCAGACAGGCTGTGCTGGTCAGTATGTCGGGGCAAGGGTCATAGCCAGACATTACTCACTCCCCATGCATCTGCAAAGGAGTGGGAATAGCTGCCTTGTAGAGGCCATTCACCCTTTTGTAATGCAATCTCCACTCAGGGTAAATTGCAATGTGTAAGAGGACACTTTAAGCTTCTCTCCAGGAGAGAGGTGTGTATGACAAACTCCTTTCTTGTCCTGTGTCTATAGTACCTATTTAGGCAAACGACTGTGAAGCATCAAAGCTGCTTATATTGATCTTTAGTCCCTGATCTGCTGAACTAGAACTTGATAAAACTTCCCACATTTCCTAGAAAGCTCTCCTTGCAAAGTGAGGCCAAGGGAGACATAAAATTTAGCACCTCATAAGGTTTAGTCCTTGTTTGAACAATTGTGACATTTCTAGGGATGGCCAGCAATGATCTGAGTGTCTATTTTCCCTATATATATGTATACTTTAAACAAACTGTTTCTTGTGGTCATAATATTCTTGTTTGTTTATTTGAAAAAGAAAATTAGGGCCACTTAGGGAAAAAAAGTTCTTGATCATCATGGTAAGGAAAATGGTCTCTCACCTATAAGCAGGCTAGCAAGGGAAACATGTAAGAAAGATGGTCTGTATTTGCCCCTTGTACTTCTGCATGCACAAATCAAGAGTAGTTTGAAAGGGTGAGAGAACTTAGTATCTATAGCTTTCAGTTCTGCAACATGAAAGGGAAACAGAGACCCTGTTCTTGACCAGTTCAAGTTGTGCTCTTTTGGTAGATTGCTTTTTGGTCCAGGAAATTGTAAATCTGGAGAGTGAAAAATCAAGGAAAAAAAAAAAAAAATTATGCACTGTGTCAGCATCCAATATTTCTTTGAAGTTCAGTTTGTTGTCTGCTGTCATGGGACTGCCTTCAAAGAGTGCATGGAATATTTAAAAAACAAAGTGAAAAAGCATGCAGCACTTTCCTGTTACAATCTGCAGATATTTTGACACTACAAACAATAATCATGGATTTCCCAGGTGCTTGATGTTACATAATTTGTCATGATGGCTGCTGTGAGTGCCCCTGGACTTCATGTCTTACTATCCTCTCTGTTTTTGTGTCACTTCAGCGGGAGTAGGTGTCATCAAGGAGGTATATGGTGGTGATAATTCAGTATTTTCACTAAGAAGGATTTTCTCTAGAAAAACTGGTATTCATTCACACTAATAGCTGAAAGAAGACAAGTGTTTCTGATTAGACTCTTACTGAATAAGCAAAATTATCTTGGAAAGTGGACTTCAAGAAAAATGATAAAATTGGCATTTGTCGCAAGATTGATACTGTGCGATGCAAAGGATTTTTCAAATGCTTTCAGATTATTGAGTTTCCAGGAGTGCACTGACTTTTTTTTGTATATATACAGAAAGGAGTAATATATTGATATAGAAAGGTAAAACACAGTATGCTAAATATACATAAGAGATGGGGACAGAAGAACCACAAAAAAAAAAAAAAAAAAAAAAAAAGGAAAAGATGAGTTATACCAATCTCTCTTAGATACACCAGGTCTGATCATTACTCATGCAAGTGTCTCTTGTTGCCTTCAGAGAAAGATTTTGAACTTAATACCTAACAGAAAGATAAAGTATTCAGAAGCAACTCTCTCTGAAATGCCATATATATTCTGTTTTCTACTCCTGCTTTGAGAATTAAAGAATGTGGAAGATCTCACTCTAAAAAA
Organism: Cettia cetti; assembly: GCA_013401135.1. Taxonomy (NCBI): domain Eukaryota; kingdom Metazoa; phylum Chordata; class Aves; order Passeriformes; family Sylviidae; genus Cettia; species Cettia cetti. Next base: position 4,595 of record VZUI01090242.1, read on the forward strand.
CAGTGATAGATCCCTGCCTGAAGGTAATTATAATCCAAATTAGTCATAGTAAGAAAGCAAATGTTCTGACTCTAGAAAAATCTAAAATTGTGTCTTTGCTCAACCTGCATGTCTCTTGGTGCTGACATTTGTTGGCAGTGTATGCTGAGGAAGCTCAACCGAAACTTCTGACACATCCAGGATGTCCCAGAAAGGACTTAGTAACTGTGAAGCTAAGTCTTCAATACAGGGAATACTTCATGTTACCCAAACAAGGGTACAGGCCACAAAAGTAGCAGTCCTGAATTTTAGGCCCATCCTTACCCTAATAAGAGTTTGATACTTCCTATTTCTTCTTAATTTTGTTTTTCAATAAACAAGAATCTAATTCAAAATATTATTCATGTGCACACGTACACTGAGGCAGCAGGAGACAGCCTGCAGGACTTCCAAGTGAGCGCATCACAAGGGGACAAAATCGCCAAATGCTTCCCATTCACAGACATGATGTGAGACCAGCTGTTTTGGGCTTTGTGCTTACAATTTCCTGGCTACAGACACTTTCTGAAGTGGCCTCCTGTTGACAGTAAATGGAGTGATCTCTGCTCCTGTGCTCAAGCTTCTGTATTTTAGGCCTTAGACTAGATAAACTAAGTAGCCAAAGCAGGAAGTTTGTATTTAGCTGTCTGTATTTTTGCCATGTTCTAGGGTCTCCCTTAGTAACTCTCTACTAACTCACTTCACAGTAGAGAAGACTTTGGATTTTGAATAAAGGGAAAAAATTCACTGACATTCATTTCCCACTAAATAGAGCTTGGTCTCTGTTGGTATGAGATTTGGACTAAAAAGCAATGACTCCTTTGGAGGAGCTTGGACTAGTGTTTGTCCCGGAGTCAATGTTGCAAATTTGACTGCATTTATATGAAACTCCTTGACTTTAAGAGGAGAAATTACTGGTTCATGAACACATTATAAATCCCAGAAGGGTTACATATTTACTTAATGCCCATTTTTTCTGCTGTTTGTTCCACCACTGAAATCATAACCTTACTTATAACCTCAGTAATTTCTATAATAACCAGTCATGATGTAATAAACAGAGGATTAGGACTTTGGGCTGGGAACAATCAGTAGGAAACTACAAAAGAGACTGTGGTTTTGCTGATTTTTTTTTAACACTGGCAGGAAAAGAAAAAAATAAAAGATAAGGAGATTTATCTGTAAATAAAACGTTTTTCTAAAATTTTCCCTAAGGTTCTAATCTTCTTTAGTGTGAACCAGACAACATCAGTAGAACTTCAGCATCTTGAAGGAAGAAACCTATTTTACACCTCCTCTAATCTTGGAAAGCTTCCTCAAACTCCCTATACAGAATTAACATAACCCTTTGGGTCTGAATTCTGCATCTTGTAAAATTAATGAAATCAATGGGACATGTGTGAATGGATCTCTTTGCAAAGTCCTGGATTTAAATTAACATTGAGACACCATTTTTTACCTGATGTCTTCTTAAGGGACACCACAGTCTGGGAACATAAGCATAGGAATGCAAGTCATAGGAACTTAACACTGTGGGATGGCTTGGCCAGTGACACCAATCCCCTTCAACTTCATTATGCACCTATGCATAATACTATGATATATTTCCCAATTTTTCTTGGGAAAATAAAATCAAACTTATTGTAAAAGTAAATAAATTACGGTATTAGAGTCCTAGCTCAAATCAATGACATGCTGGTGTTTCACTTTGGTGTGAAGAGATTCTAACCAGGTACCATGCACCTGCTGCTGTAAATTTCCACTGTGCTACCATACAAAATCTATTCCTTGATTTGTGACACACATGAAGTAAAAGAGAGATGGATAATTTATTGTTTTCCTCTTTTTACAGATGAGAGGAAAACCTACCAGATAAAAATAGAAAAATATAAGTATTCCCCTTTCATTAATTCATTTTCCTTTTGGTATGAAATTACTTTCTAGAAAAGGCTCTGTGTTTTCACTAATATTTGGAACTGCCAGCTCAAAAGAAATGAAATATAATGGTGATAACTGAAATATACTACCTTCCAAATTATCAAGAAACATTCCTAGTAATTTGCTGCAAAGTACACATAATGGAATCAGACAGCAAGAACAGAATACTTAAAATGTGTGACTAATCGAATTCATTAAGAGATGCACATTTGATATTTTCAGTTGGCTAGTAATATACTAAACAAACTCTGCAACTGTCTATCCTGAATTATGTGCATTTGCACATTTATATTAAAGCAAGTAAACAATCCAATAGAAACATACCCAGTCAGTATGACATACCTTTTTTGAACCTGCTAGTTTCAAAATGATAGAACTAATGACAGAACAAGTGCAGAAGCTCAGTAAATCACTTATCTTGCCCTATAGTTGCCGTAGCTCCTCTTTTCTTACTTTAATGGAGGCACACTGTCTGAGAAAACATGTAGCAGAAGGATATTTTCAATGTACTGTCAGTCCTAAATTACATCTCTGTGAAAGTAGCACTAGTCATGTCATGCCATTTTACTAAGACAAGGACTCATGAGTGCACTGCCCACAGCAGAGTCACATTTCACCTGTCCTTCTGTGGCCTGCACTATATTGACAGGATCTGTGACAAGAAGCTGAACAGATTTGTTGTTCTCAGGTTGATGGGCTTATATTTGTAGCAGTCTCATCTTCTGTTGGCAGCAGTCTCTGCCATAGATGTGGCTCTGGGAGAACACTATTATTCTCTGGTACCCCTAAGATCATGTTACTCAGGTAATCTTCTTGTCTTTCTTCTCCTGAACTGTTGGGACTGTTCCAGGAAAAGTAAGAGGTGCTGAATTACTATTTTTATTATTGTGCAGAACTGAAACCCAACTCCAAACCTCCTTCATTATCTCCTCAAACCTTCAAGCCTAATTGACAGCAAGTCTTTATATCTTGATTTGTTCCCATTAGAAGTCCTTGTGCCCTTGAATAAACAGGTAAGGTAATAACTTTAATTACTGCTATAATTAGGTGTATCTGAAGCACCTGGGCTTTGGCATGAGAAAAAAGGCCTAAAGCTGAACTTTCCTTTCTGCAACATTGATACGTATTTTTTCTTAATACCATTCATTTGGCAGGTAAAGGCACCCAAAGTAGACAGCTTGAGTTTAGTAGCAGCTCTAGTTTAAGAAGCAGAACCCCCCCCCCTCCTTTTTTTTTTTTTTGTTTGAATAGCTGCAAAATGAGCTTATTTATTACTATGAAGTAATATTTCAATCAAAAGGCAATAAAGTTGATGGAACCACTTTGCCAGAGCATCTTTGTGATACAATCATTAAGGAAATCAAACAAAAAACCCTGAATCTTCAATAGAATAACACAGCAGGGCAGGCCTTTTGTGTTTGTTTTCTTTACAGTAGCAAGAACTTCTACTGTGTTAAGTATATGCAAAAAAAAAAAAAAGGCAAAAAGTATATATATATGTGTAAAGTTATGTGTGTAATATAAACTATATGTGTATGGTTACAACTATTCTTGTAACCAGTAAATTTGGCTCTTTTATTTTCCATTTTAACCAGTGATAATAGTAAAATAAAACAATTTTTATCGCTGTGTATGAATAAACTTGGATTTTAAAAAGGAACAAATTGATTCGAGAAAACTTGAGTAAATATATCACTTTTGACTAAAACTTTAGATACCTTTAAAATAATTTTCAAATGCTAATTGAAGTAGAAAAGTTGAGAATGCATGGTATTCATTCCATCATCACGACAGAAAACAAATAATTCATAGTCAGAGAGAAAAATTTACTTCAATAATATTAGAAAAAATTTCTATTCAGAAAAGCAATGAAATTCAAGGTTAATTGTCTGAATTAATGTATTTCAGTATTTGGCACCTAAGAAAAATCAGGTTGATTTTTGGAACTCCAAAGTGGACTCAGTATCCAGGAGATTATATATGCTCTATCTGCACTTATCTATACTCTGGAACTCTATTTTGGTAGTCTAGCTTTCAAAATTTGGATTTTGTTTTTATTCAATTCTAACTGGTGTAGTTAATTGGAGCAACTTGGCCACAACATCTCTCACAATCACATTTCCACACTGAGAGTCCTGGGAATGCTGAAAAAGGAGACTTTTTCCATGAAAAATTGCTTTAAATAGCAATATACTCAGGTTCACTGTTCCATTGCAGCATGGTTTTTGAAAACAAAATTAATTACTATAAAAATCAAAGTGAAAATTTGTTAAATTGTGCAGTTTTTTTTTCAATTCTGGAACTGAAAAAGAATTTCTCAAGAGGTTTAGAAATGCCTTACATGCACATGATAATCTGTAAAAGATGTGATGATTTTTAGCCAAGTTCTTCTAAAACAGAACATCACTTCTGTGTGTCAAGATGGGAATTCCAAACTAATATCCACGTTTGAAAATTCTGAGCTACACAGTTTTCTAAAATAAATTTTCATTGGGAGTGGTTAGTCTAGTTACCAAAGAACTGTCAGAAAAAACTTCAAAAAGAAGGGAAGTGGTCTATGTGACTGTGATTTGGGAGAGGTAAGACAGAAACTAAATAATCTCTCTATTAAAATATGTTCCACACTATAAAAGATTGAAAACCTACCATAAAACAAGGCACAATAGAGGGATAATATGGGATAGCTGACTTCTGACTAACCACATGATTGTTTTTCTTTAAATGAATAGAAGACTTCTGACTCTAGTGCTGTCCAATATATACTTTCCTTGAGCATTGAATTTCCATAAAATCAGTCACTATGACCTGAAAAATAGCTGATTTGTGGGTGAGGAATATTTTCTAAAGAAATTCCTTAGGAATTTTTATTAGCTGTGTAGATATATGTAGCTATAAGTGATAGAGACAAACCAGTTAAATATCTGAACTTCAAAAAAAATTCCAGTGTCTTGAAAAGAGAAAATCTTTTGAGGATTTAGCTATTCTTTAGTTTCATTCCCTCTCACTCAGACAATCTTCATGACTGTGGGAGAGATGTGCTTTGTTCAGTTTTTACCATTTTAAACTTGTATTTCTACTTTCAACTGGTCATATGAGTTCCATCCATATAAAAACATCCACAAAATGTTCCTGGTCCCAATTGTAGCTTGAGATTAAGTACTTTCCAAAGATGCTCATCTTTCTCCATTGACTGCAGAAGTAGCTTGGATGCCTAAAGTCTGTTCAATGACTCATTTTTAGCTCAAGTTGAGTGAAATAAGTTTCAATGTGTTTAAGGAAATCTGTGAAAACAGATGAAGTGTAAGTTGGGATTTCTAAAGAAAAATGTTTGGAAACTGCAAACAAGACCTCAGAGGAGCTTCTTCCCTTAATCCACGGAGTGAGAAAAGCAAGACTGTAAAGCGTAATAAAACTTAAAGTTTTGTCTATTTGTAGAACTTCTACTCCAAG
>VZUI01090242.1:15000-69693 GCA_013401135.1 Cettia cetti
CCAACAACAAACACCCTGTGGTCTTGTGATTCTGCATTTCCTAAGAACATCCAATTAAACGCAGAGAATAAGGTAAATTAGACACTCTATAAAACGAACATGATACTTTTAGAATGTTTACTGCAACATGTGAAATGATCAGCCAGGTGGAACTTTAGCTGTTAGAGCTAAAGAAAATTTTCCAGAAGCAGTGGACAACTGTCCCTTTATAGGATATTTTATAATGTTTGCTTAACCTTTGCCTTATTGAACCGCTTTACTGTTATCAAAAGAATTTATGAAATTCCAGATTTAATAGTGGATCAAGGAAGTGAGGCACTGAAGAATTCACTATCTTAAATAGGCCATTAAGATACTAAATTGGGGCAAAAGTTTTTTCAGCTGTCATAAAATGGTACAAACCACTGCCTCAGTATCTGAAGCCATGGACAAAAAAGCTCATGGTAGTTCAGGAGGCTTAAAGGATGAGGAAAAATGTTTCCCCATGCCTGAAGGAACACAAAACCCGCTGTTATTGCTGTCTGCAGGACTGTAAAGTAATCCTAGGCTAGGAGCTATAACCCAGGGCCATTACCACAGTCACTAGAGATTTGAAAGTGAAAAGGTGCTTAGGTAATAAGCTGGGAGTACTGAGAGTAGATGCACCAAGAGTATTAATACAGATATGAGCAGCTGAGTTTAAAGAAGCTGACTCTAGAGTGTCTAAAAGGTGATGACATAAAAGTTTAGTTCACTGGTCACTGTTAAATGAGAAATTGGTTTGGTATGAAGGGGCTTGGACCAATTTGCATTTGTTTTCTCTCTTGCCTTTCTGGGTCTGTTTCCCTCACTTTCTCCTAGAGAACTAAGAACATCAGCAGCAGTTGTGGGAGTGAGGCTGACTGCATCTGCATCAGGTCTGGGGACCAAAACTGTAAGATTATAGAAAGAAGAGCTGCTGATCCCAGCTGTGCCATTCTCACACTTGAAATGGAGGGCAAGTTACAGATGCAGAGAGAAGGAGAGCATTTGGATGTCTCCTAATGAAGTACTTTACAGTTACAGAACACAGACTGAATTCCCAATGCCTTTTCCAGCAGTAAAGCTTACAAGATTAATTTCTGCTCCTGCATTTTGAAAATAGTTTCTTCCAAGTTTTTTCATTTCCACTGAATGTGTTCTGGATACTCCCCCCAACCTCTACCGCCGCCTCCACCCCCAACAGTTCTGTTTTGTACCTTCAGGTCCAGTTTTGATTCTCCTTCTTTGCAGGTTAGGACTTTTGTTTTAGGCTTTAGACCACTTGATGCTGCTTATGTGCAACTGCCAGTCTCAGTTTAGAGGTTTTTTTCTGAATATGTAAACAATACTTCAAATGGATGGATATCTACCAGAAGGCTACAGTGCTGTCTCTGGAGCTTCAAATGTCAACATAAACTCTTCTACTTACATCTGTATTTTGGATGAAGAATTTAAGAGATTTTTCTATCCTTTTTCTTTGTTGCACCAATACATTTGTGTTCTGTTGTGTTTGTGTTCATGCACATGTCTCTATTTCAAATGCTTGCCACATTTTTTAACTATTGAACTGTTAAAGCACAAGACTGCCACGCTTAAAATCTGCAATGGTAAGTTTTTAGGCATTTCAAAGGTTAAATTTATTATCAATCAGACAAAGAAAACCTATACACCAAAATCATATTTTTTTCCTAAGTCTACAATATGTATGATATATTCTTATTCTTTCTCAATTCCATCCATGATGCTTCATAAAACTACATTCAATCTGATTGAGACTGTGTTATCAGTAATACTTATGTACCTAAAACCTTTATATAGTCCACAGAAGTTTATATTTTACCAGTACTCTAGACAATATGTGTCTATTTGCATACATGAAAGAAAATTAAAAAGTGTGCAGACTTATCAAGCATAATAAATCTCAAATAGTCATTATTTGTATTTCTGTAAAGTAAGTACCTTTGAAACATCATTTTCACTTCAAAGAGATGTTGAAAATGTTGTGTCAACAGGTTCTGTAATGAGATGACTTTTCCACATCTAAACACATTCAGGAAGTGGAAGACATGAACTGTAAAATATTCAATGAAACATCTGAATATTATTTTTAACTTACAAAATCATACAATATAAATCTTGATTAAAGTTTGATGAAAACAGTACGATTGTCACCAATGAGCTATTCACATATATGTTTAAAGGATGCAGCCCTTGGATATAGAAAATACCTACGAGGTTGTCACTTTGTTCCCCTGTCATGACTCTTGCATTGTTTAGTGATTTATCTGATCTAGTATAAGAGTCTTAATTGATGAGACATTCAAAGCTTCATTAGAAAGACTGCAGAAAAAATGTTCAGATTGAGTTTTGAGTAAGTGACTTAGTTCAACAATGGAAACTACTCCAGCAAAAGTTAAGGATATATTTTCATCCATCTATGTAAGATTTCATCAAGTCTCAGCTGAAAGAGATTTGAAACAAAGAGTCATGCTGTGAAGGGGGCATAACAGTACAGACACACACAAACTAGCAGACACACTGTAATAACATAATTCATAGTCACAGACTGCTGTATTATTTGGCAAAAAATAGTCCAGCTTTGCATAGCCTGTCATAAAAACGAATTGCCAACTATTTATTTTAGTGTTCCTAATTGTTGTCAGAATATGACCAAGGTCTGTGACACAGAATTTTTCAAAGTCAGCCTGGGAAAAGGGGCGTACATTTATCAATGTTTTTATTTTATTCACCAATGCAGCAGCACTTGTGAAGGTCTGTTTTTATTTAATTCTCAGGATTTTGTTGTTAATGGAAAAGCTGTCTCATAAATTAGGGAAGTGCTCAATTACAGACCTGACAAAGATTGATTTAGTTCTGTGCTTGGTCACTACTGGCAAGTGAGGGCCAGTAAACACTCAGTCAAAACTAATGGTACATCACCTTAAAAGTGATCAGGGAATAAGCAGATTTAAGAAGAAAAAATGGCTATATAAAAGCATGTTTTTTGAAGGCTTGGTCAGAAGGTACCTGAAGTCAGTCTGAAACTTTTCATTGACTTTGTTTTGTCTCAGACACCACTTACAAAACTTCTGTTGCGTGAGGGCACAGAATGCTGTGTCACTCTCTGAGAGGTACAGGTAGCTTGTGTCTTGCTAAAGAGGTACTTGTGGACTGGGATTTAAAATGCTCATGAAAAAGAGCATGTCATTTAAAAAATCCTTTATTGAATGTGCATTGTCATTGGTAAGTCCAGTACTCTTACATTGTTTTTATACTGGCTGTTTCAACATCAAATTCAGGATAAGTGTTGTTGGTAGAAATCTAGCACTCAAGTGTTAATGCTGATAATACTAATGTGAAGAGAAAGCAAAATAATTTAACGTAGTCATGCCTCGTTGAAGGGGAGCTAAATTATCTCACAACAACTAGAACTAAGGTATTAAGAACAAGTAAGGATGAAAATCACTTAGCTTCAGGTAAGAAGCTAAGATGTAAAAAAACTGTCAACAAATGTTAGCAAAAAACACAGTGGCAAAAAAACCTAAGATGTCACCTCTTTTTCTGAGGCAGAGCAAGTACTTCTAGTCTTCTAATTCAAGTGTAAAGGTCTGGTGGGTGATTGTGTGAGCCACGAGTACATGATAAACTATAAGATACGTATGTAGAGATATTGATACAAATTACCTGATTCAGTATGTTAGGAAATTATATAATTAATGCTGCCCATACCAACAATACCATACTGTCTTTGTTTTTATAATCATACAGTATTTTTCTCATAGAGATGCTGCCTGATCAAATTAAAATGTAACATTAATGCATTTTAATTTATATAGAAGCTGTGTTTGTTCAAGATATTTTTTTAAAATATACTGCAGAAAATGGAAAATGCATATAGAAGATGTGGGTAATGAAACTGCTGAATTTATCCCCCTGTCTAGTTTGGGTAAATATAGCCCTGAGAAACTCGGTTGTTGTGCAACAACAAGCTCTACAGCCTGCTGTGCCAAAAAGTCTTTGGGTGACAGCTGGCAGGTAACTTACAGTGTTTTTATAGATAATAATGTATTGTCATTTCATTGGGCACTTAATTTTGGAATATGTATCTCATTCCATGGATGAACTGAACCCTCTGATTTCAGCAGAATTATATGTGCAGATGGAGAGCTAGCCAAAAAGGCAAAATACTGTGAAAGAATCAGATAGCTGATGCTTGATGTTGGACATTAGAAAAGAATAATTCTGCCTTTAAGTTCTTTGTGTTTCAATCCTTCTGATCTCTACAATACTTCTTTCTCACTTTAGAAAAGTCTTCTCTAATGCACATGATGCACCTAAATATGAAAATTATGACAGATAATTAGAAGTCTGGCTTAATTAAGAGATTATTCTCTTTCTGTCCAGACAAGAATATATAAAAGGGAAAGAGTTGGTGGCTTGTGCCAAACAGAGATCATAAACTAACTTCTCATTGGTTAAATCATATTTAAGACAGACAAAAAAAGAGACAAAAAAAAATCAGACCAGATGTTTTTAGCCATTTAAATAATTTAGATTCACCCATTTAAAGTGTACATAAAATTCATGTGTAACCTTAACCTTGAAAGTAGCCATTGCTGTTCTCAGCCATCATCCTCTCAGTCAAACCATTAACTGTGCTGTTGTATCATTAGAGGTGTATAGATCATTTTGCAGAAGTAGAAATAAGTCTGTCAACCTCCTTCCCCACTGAAGTCAATACAGTTAGTCTTGATTCGCAATGATATAATGGAGAACACAAATTGGCTTTCTTACTGTAGCAACCAACCTTACTTTCAGTCTGAGTCTTCCATCTGACACTTAATATTTTGTGTCGCACAGTGATTTAAAGAAAATTAGTCACAAAGTGTGCAATACAACTCATGGAAATAGTAAAAGTGCTGCAGTAAATGCAGAAAACAAGACTTTTGAGTGTTTTCTAACTACGGGAATTTGTATGATAGGTTGCTGATCTTTATGTCTAGAAAGGTGAAAATTTTAACATTAACATGAAAACAAAAGGCAAGTATAGTTTTGAAAATACACTGATATTAAGAGAATAATAACCTTGTTATAAAATATAAGAGAAAAGATTTTAATTGCAGTGAAAGTCACTTCAGTCATGGCGCTACAAGAAAACTGTAGCTTTGCTCCACTGGCACTTAATACCACAAAGATATCTCCAGCAAAATCTCATTTAATTTCAGCTTGTAGAATGGAGGCAGAAATATTTGAATCTCAAACCACAAAAATTAGGTTATCATAAATTAATTCCATTTATCAACAGATTTGTAAGTGATTAATGTCTGAAAAAGTTGGGGTGGGTTTTGGAAGGCCTGAGCCTGGTATCTGTAGATAATATTCAATCCTACTCAATGGCATGATTATAAAAACAGATGTTCATTTGCTTAGTCTGTGGTGTAAAGAGTGAGGAAAGGTGTTAAGTTCTTGAAACTTCTGCATTTCACAAAAACAATTGTAAGGACTTGTTGATATGAAAATTCATTTTTTAACAGAACTTGAGCTCAAACTACAACTATTAATAGCTTTGCAGAGTCACTCAAAATTTAAGTACAAGAAAATATTCTGGAGTTTTTAAGTCAAATCAAGCAGGTTTGTGTTTTCCAGAATTTTTCTTTCTTAGCCCAAATATTTCAAATTTGTCAAGCGTATTCAAAACAAAAAGTACAGTTACTGAAAAAATTAAAATATTATAGAGTTTATGAAAACTGGCCCATGATGAATAGTCCTTTGCAGATCATGGAATACAACACTTCTTCCTAACTGAAGACTTAGCCCAGATCAGATGGCCCATTGTTCAGATGCACATTGGTTTTCAGGGATAGATTTTGTGCAGAATAGAGAGGAGATAAGTTCATGGCATTTCAGATCAGAACTTTCAAAAATGATGATTTGCTAAATGGAGAATTTCTTTTCTCATGCCACACTTAAAATACTTCTTTTTTAATCACAATATTTTATTTTCATGCTTCCTTTTTATTGCTACAAAGAAATAACGCAATTATGATTTCCTACCACAATCAACAACAACAAAAATCATCATTACCACCTTTCCTCTCCGTGTGTAAAAGAGGGAGCATAGGACTTTGGATGAGGAAATAGGGGCCAGATGGTCAGATAAAAACATCTGCTTGTGCTTAAACCAAACTGGTCATTCCCTACAACAAGCAAAGGATTTACTTTACATACAGTGACATCTACATTGTTTACTTAGATGTATTTCCTGCTAGTTTTCTGTAAAAGGAAAACAAAAAGGCACAAAAATATAGCCATCAGTTTCCTCTTGTCACCAAAACCTACATTTTCTCTCAGTATCAAATACAGCTTTCAAAGTTTGGAAACAACAAATAAACAACAATAATTGGCAAATTGAAAAAGCATGTGGTTTCGTTATTACACATGTTCTGTGAAATCACTCTTAAAAAAACCTAAAGTTTTATATGCTAAATTAGTGTGTGGTTGTGTGGCTTTTAAGACTTCTGTAGCTTATAGATAACATATGTATTATATAATATGGTAGTTATTAAATAAACAGTAGGTATCCTCATGAATGGTAAAGGAATAGGCTTATAAAATGTTTTCAGTGTAAATTACCAATGCATAAATATAACAGTTTTGTATAGAGTATTTAAAGAAATTGTACAACAATTTTATAGGCTTAATTAAAATACAGAGTCGAGTAAGAAACAAATACTAATGACAAAGAGGAATTAAGGTAAGGAAGAAAGGATATGTTCTCAGCTGACACTTAAAATATGTAGTGTTTAGAGAGGCATAACTGTTGAAGATTATACCAGATGCTTGCAGCTGTGGAGGGAGTTCTGGCCCCAGAGGCAAAATCACCAACCTTACGAAGTTCAACAAGGGAAAGTGCCAGAATCTGCACCTGGGATGGGACAGCCCTGATTATACTGAGGAAAGAGATGCTGGAAAGCAGAGCTGCACAAGTTGAACATGAGCCAGCAGTGCCCTGGCAGCCAGGAGGGCCAACCCTGTCCTAGGGTGCATCAGACACAGCATCACCAATCAGGCAAGGAAGGGGTTGCTCCTGCTCCTGCTCTGCTCTGCACTGCTCTGGGGCATTCTCACCTCGAGTTCCAGGAGCAGTTTTGGGTACCAAACTATAAGAAAGATAATAAGCTATTAGAGAGCATACAAAGGAGGGCTACAAAGATGATGAAGGTCCTTGAGCAAAGGAGGGCTTCCTGCCAGGATAGGTGTTGGGTTGGGAGCGTCAGTCCAGACAGAGAATGAACTTTGCAGAGAGAAGGAGAGCTGCACTGTGGAGGTTTTTCAGTTTCTGGAGCTGTGGCCATAGCATAGGTTCATGTCAAGGTTAAAGTGATAGGGGAAAATGGGAAGCACTATCCTAGAAGAGACATGAGAGGCATGAAGGAATGTGTCATGGTTTAGGAATGGCAGTCCTGCTTCCATCTCCCCACACCTCCTGTGAGAGAGACAAAAGACAGAGATTGTGGGTTGAGATTAAAAAAAAATTACTAGAAACAGCAATCAGGTAAGAAAACGAAGATTTACAGCAAAAATATTAATAACAACAGTGTACCAAAGAGAGGGTGTTTTACCTACAAATTGCTCACCAACCAACCCTAGCCTACCTTGACTGCAAGCCATGCCCTCCTTCCCATAAGTGAGAATCCCTTCCTTCCTTCCCTCCTTCCCTCCTTCCCTCCTTCCTTCCTTCCTTCCTTCCTTCCTTCCTTCCTTCCTTCCTTCCTTCCTTCCTTCCTTCCTTCCTTCCTTCCTTCCTTCCTTCCTTCCGCCCCTTGACAATGATGCAATGTGCTATGGAATCACAACCCAAATATGCCCACATGGCTCCAGGCTCCACCAGCTAATGCAATAATTCAGTCCCTCCTGGACTGAAACCAGAATAAGCAGACAGATTTAAATTTCATGGTGCTCATTTTTGGTAAAATCAGAAAAGAAAACACCTCTGTTGATGTCTTCACAAAATTTGGTCAAAGTAGATAAGACAAAAACATTCATAGATTGTTTCCATGTGTAAATGCAACAATATTTACACTGCTGGTACTCAGGACAGAAGAGCGACAACTTATTCACAAAGTTATGAATGCACATGGAAAGCCTCTGGTAGTAACAATTTAGTTCATCCTTTAGTGTGCATCTTTTCTTCTCTAAAGATTGAATATATATATAAGACTTGGATATACTTATTTTACTCTAACAGTTATAATATTGCATGCCATAATGACAGCAGTCAGTACGTGTCTTTCATGAAGAATATTAGAGAGATTAAAATTGGTTTTAATGGTAAGATAATTAAAATCAGACTGTTTATCAGAAAATGTACTAGTTGAAGAATTCACTTCATGGTTAAAAATGTAGAAAGATACATAGTAAATTCTTTCACATCAATGGCAGAGTGCAAATGTTTAATAGAGGGCATGGAACTTCCACAGGTAAAGAAGGCTTTAGTAATCCTAAACTATATTTTCTGTCCCTCTGTGCCATTTTTGCATTAAATCTTCATTGATTTGATCACAAAAACCCCATAAACACCACATTACATTTATGAATTTTAATAAGCACTAAGAATATAGATCCACTCTGTCATTATATCAAACCCAAAAGGGAATCCAAAAAGGGGCACCAAAAAGGACTGTCAGTGTTTATCCCCAACAGGCAACTTATCCCCACCCAGTCACTTGCTCGCTCCCTCCAGTAAGATGGTGGAAAGAATCAGAAGAGTAAAACTGGAAAAAACTTGTAGGTTGAGATAACGACACTTTAATAAGTAATGCAAAAGCTGCATGTGTAAGACCCAAAATCTAAAGTATTTTAAATGAATAGAACAACAGAGAGCAAATTAATTCTAGCAATTGAAAGAGTCAGGAAAATATTCTATTCAGCAAAAAGATTTGAAGATCACAGGGGTTTCTTCCATCCTTTTGTGTCATTCATGTGGAACTTATTTCTGTTTTGATTGATGCCAGTCTACTCAGTGCAATTATTTACAGGCATGGTTCAGATAAATTATAAACTTAGTCTAAATATTCTAAACATAATAATTAACGTATTATAGATAGACAATAACTGTAAGCAGAGTAGATCTTGAGAAAGTGCCAAATTATCCTTCATTAGTTCAGTTATTGAACTACAGATACCCACTGCCTCATTTGCTGGCGGTTTTGTTATTTCCTCTTTTGGTTGGATATTGGATATTTCATAAGAAATCATTATTCCCTCCAGGCATTAGTCTATGTTTTGTACACGACTCTTTCAAGTAGATACTCAGCTGCTGCTGACAGGTCAAAGTGGATAGCTGGTATTTTTGCTAATATTTTAAAGCTCTACTGATGCATAAGAAGGCATCATACAACCCAATTAACTAATTAAAAACTCTCAGGTTTAATGCTGAGTTGGACAGAATGGTGTGATTCAGTAAAAATAGGTGAGTAATTATAAATAATACTTTGGTCATTCTACACTAGTGCTGAGCAGCTCAGAACTGCAAATAGTCAATTGCAAAACATGAGTTACCAACCAACAGCAACCAAGAATAGCATGCTGTCCTCATTAAACTGAATATAAGGGTTGCACCTTGTCCAATGTGTTGAATCACATTTACTAATATTTTATAAGCTTTAATTGCAATTAGAAGAATTAATTCAATGAAACAATTATTTCATAACATTTTTCCAGTGTAGTTGAGAACAGCACATGAAATTTGATCTAGAAAAACTGAGCTATTATTTATGTAATTTGTTCACTGAAATTAATTTGTATTTTAAAACGGTTAACCACTTCAGATTTTGCACAGGTTTTATAATCAGAGACTGCACAGGACTGCAAGACCTATACTCTTGTTTCCCCAAACAATATGTTAACAGATACCTCACAAACTTCAGTCAATAAAACATGCTTACAAATTATTCTCCATGATAGGACAATCAAAGTTACAAGATAATACAGTGTTTGTTCTTTAGATTTAAGTTTCCTATGACAACAGATTATGCTGGAATAAATTCCAGTTACATCAAAGGAATACTGAACTACTGTGAGAGAAGAATGAGATCTTTTTAACCTCATTTTGTTTTCTAATTGATCAACATGTCAAATTTCATGCCTACAAGGAAACTTTTTTTCCTGTGATGTTTGTTCATTCTTTTGCAATAGTATTTTATGTCTCATTTTGTGCATGCACCAGAATAGTGTAATTTGCTTTCATTAGTTTTCAGAAACCATTGTAATTTAAATTTTAAAGGAAAAAATGCCTTATCCATTAACATAAAAACCCCTACATCTGTTCATGACAGCATAAGTTCAGAATGACTTTGTATATTGGTCTGAATGATTATTCATATTTTGTATGGGAACTCAGCAAGGATTTAGATAGTTTTAATCTTCTCATTTTTCCCTTAATAGACTTCTTCCTAGAAAATCCACATCGGGTGATTCCAGGAAAATGCCTTGCTTTCTGATCTACATCACCAAAACTTCCAGAGATGAACTTTCATACTCTGTAAATCTCCACAAGATATTTCTTTCATGTTACTCAAGCAATTTTCTTCAACCTTGAGGTCTGAGAGGCATTTTTTTCTCCTGAGTTTCATTTTTGTTCTAATTTCACACTTTTTAGTATATTTACTTTTTTTTTTTCTTTTCCTTTTATCCCTCCAGACTTTTATCCTTCACTGGTAAGTTACTGATTCATTTTATTCCCAATTGTCTGCTCTCCTCCCAGCATCCTGCCATGACCCACAAGTTTTACTATATAATGTACTATGTTTACTTTATGTCACTCTAATTAGTTCCTGCATTGTATGTTTGCTCTTCTGGTAGAAACTCTGATGCATTACCTGAAACTTTGGCATTGTTCAAGATTTTCTAACTTACTCTTAGCTAATTCTTCTTCTAAAAATAATAAGTAAAAAACCCTCCAAAAACAAACAATCAAACCAAACCAAACCAAGCCAACAAACAAACAAACAAACAAACAAACAAACAAAAAAAAAAAAGAAGGAAAAAAAAAGGTTTCCCTCCTTGCAATCAGTGAGTTCATTATGTGAAATCCAGATAAATATGGGAAGGTGAGATTTTGTAGAGGTTTTGACTGGATGGAGTTAGTTTTCTTTGTGGCAACCATAATGGTGCTGGTTTAGTCTAGTTTAGTGACCAAAATAGTGGATAGGTTGGATATTAGGAAAAAGTTTTTATGGAAAGACTGATAAAGTACTGTAATTGTCTGCCTGGAGACGTGGTGGAGTCACAATCCCTGGATGTGTTTAAAAAAAGATTGGCTGTGACACTTGGTACCATGGTTTAGTTGAGGTGTTAGGACATGGGTTGAACTCAATGATTTTGAAGGTCTCTTCCAACCCAGTGATTCTGTGATTCTGTGATAACATAGAGTTGTTTTAGCTAATTTGGCGCAGTAATCTTCTGTTTTTCATGCTGCCCTGACAGCAAGTATGCTGAGGGCACCCCAAGGATTTGGGGGGCACAGCTGAGACAGCTGAGCCCAACTGACCAAAGAGATGTTCCATGGAGTGCCATCTGCATGAACCTACACATACAAGTAACTAAGGCAACCATGAAACCACTGCAGAAATGCAAAGAGTAGATTTATTTCATTCCCTCATTTGCAATGCCAGGTGGCACGGACACATGGGGACACAGGCTCCATTTGGCTCAGTTCATCCTGGCCAGCAGCAGGGTGGGAGGCTTCCTGCCTGCCTCACTATAATAAAAGGCTTGGGGCATGTCTGTGGGAGTGTGTTACCTTTGCACAGGAATTCTGCTTCTCAAAACAGGCAGAGGATGAGCAGCACTACACATAATAAATGGAGCTTTCTCACACTCACGTTTTTTAGCATTCCCAGCTGCAAGACCAAACTATTCTCTCCTCCTTGCCAAATCTTCTGATTTTAACTTTTTCCTCCTGACACCATCCTATGTAACAATAATACCTGAAGGAAAAAGGAGGAAGGGTGATGTTGTGAGTTATGACCCCTGTCTTTCTAAGTAACCATCACATATGATGATCCCTGTTTTTAAAAAATGGCTAAACATTTGCTCACCAATGGGAAGTAGTGAATGAATTCCTGGTTTTGGTTTGCTTCATCTATTAAGCCACCTTTATCTCAAACCACAACTTTTCTGCTTGTGGCCTTCTAATTGTCTCACTCATCCCACTGGGGAAGAGTGAATGTAGGGATAGCTGTCTACTGGGGTTAAGTCACAACAGGAAGTTGAAGGAGAGGCAGTCCACCACCTTTACCTCCTTGATTAATATGCTCATAAAATAATTTTTATCATAGATATGGATTTTCTATGTGAATTGGAGAGCACAACAAATATTTAAGAGAAGAGATTGGTGACTTCTTTTAAAATTTGTTTTAGATATAAACAAAATGAATGCTTCAGAAAAAAGCTGAGAAGCTGTAGGAACTTGGAATTAGGAATCACTGCTGGCTTTTTGATGACCAGGACAACACAGGAGCAGCTCAAGACACTAAAGAGATTGGCATCCTGCACAATCAGTGTAGAAGTTTGCACAAAACCTAAGTAAAAAGTCACATCCATTTATACACAGTAGCTCTGCTGATTCTGTTTATGTTCTTTAGTGAAAGTCTGCATAAAACAGAATTTAAGTTAGGGGAAGAAAAGGAAAAGATAAATGTATTCCCAAAGGAAAAACTAATACATTTCAATCCTTTATGAGAGATCAGTGGTGTTAAATTATTAATATGATGAAAGGTTAAGGAGCATCTGTTTCTGCCTATGGTCTGTGGTCCAATAGACTCTGATTCAATGGTGATCTTTCAGTTTACTTCACTTGTCTTAGACTTGCTTTGTCCACTACAGCTACATCATTCACAATAGTCTCCAATGAAAAAATAAAGTAGTTTCTCACAATGCACTTTAGATTAAAGCTCAAGTCTATTTCCACTACAGTGAACAAGTGGTAGATGCACAGTTTCTATTAAGAACAGAGAGAAATCTGAGTCTAATTCCCACATGCATCCTTAAGTGCTTGCGTATTTGTTGTGGCTTTTAAACTCAGCAATTTCTTGAAATAGGTACACAAAAAAGGAAATAAACCAAACACAAAAACCCTCTCCTAAATGTTATTTTTTTCCCTATCACCAAGCATAAAAATTATATCAATGAACATTGCCCAGAATTTATACAAACTGACATTGGTTTAGGGAGTGTTTTCTCCCATTTCATGTTTAAAAAAATGCAAAAATAAGGATTCCATTGAAGATAAAATTATTTGTCAGTTGTAGAACTTTTTCCTCACAATTTCCTGAGCAGAATTGAAATGATAGAAAAATTTGTAATTACTGAACTACTTACCACAATTTTTAAATTAGCTGCAGAAGCCACCACTCTCAATGCTTATCTCTTAAAAAATATTCTGGATGGACATGAATCCTCCCCTGGCAGTTTCGAAAAGTGTAAAATGAAAAAATCAAATATCCTGATCTAGTGAACCTTCCATTAGTTCAACAACCAACCTACACAGAATTTAACAAAATGCTCATGTCCATTTAACAAACCACTTACTCACTGGTCTAGTTTTAAGTCAATGGCTATATCCATCCTAACTGAAAGGATGATCTTCAGGCAATTGAATACTGTCAAAAGCACAGAAACCTTTTCTTCTACTTGTGTTTTTCTTGTTTTTCTCCTATACCTGGGCATTTCTGTATGCTCAGAGGATTGGGACTTCCCGGCTGCAAATGTTACTGATCACTCTCCTTGCTACTTAGTGGGGGTTGGTAGGGGGGGGTGAGCATTCTTTTCAGGACATCTGAACATGCCTATGCTGGTGAGCTGAACTGAGTTTGGCTGTGGATGCAAGCAGTGGTAAATGAGTGTCCTTACTGTTTAACAGTGGGATGCTCCCTGCAATGATTTTATTCTGCTCCAAGTAGCTCTCTCACAGGTAACGCCCAACCATTTGTCAAGTTGTGATATTCCCGATTGTTCCCAACAGGCAGTACTGATAAATTCAATAGGCTTATGGAAGGGGAGAAAATTCAAATATTTGTGTGCTGACTATGCCTTGTTCTATTTTATTGACAAGTGTTGGTGGCATTTTCAGAACAAGTGTGGAGCAGAAAATAGTACAGCAGTAAGACCTTAAAAATCATGAAAGCCTCTTGCTTAGAGAGAGTCATACTAATAAACATGGTCATCTGGGAACTAATAACAGAGCGGTCATATTAAACATAATAAATGCTTATAAAAACCAAGCAAAATGTCTACCTAATAGCTTCATTGAAAGGGGAGAATTCCTGTCTTAACATGGGTTTTTCTTGTAATTTTTTTTGAAATAATGGGTCTCACAGTATTTGCAAGTGTAAAGAACCTTCTACATCTACTTTCTTTTCCACTGTTATCCTTTGCTTTCAACTGCTATGCTTTGTTTAGGGTGGGGTGACTTCCTTCAACAGATGTTTTCTAAGCTTGGACTCTTTTTCCTCCACCCTCTTTCACGTCATCTTCTGCTTCCAAGCACTTCTGAGGCTGCATGAACTTGACTTAAGCTGTTTGCCTGTCCTGCTGGTGCCATTTGCCATTTCCTTTTCAAAGGGCTATTGCTATTACAGCTCTATTCTACGCGGGGAGTAGGAAACCTTTGAAACTGATGCAGGTTCATTGCAGAGACTATCAGAAGGAAGTAACATTAAAAGAAAATCACTTCATACCAGTTTAACTGCTATAGGATTTAACAAATTTTAAACAAATGAGAAGTAGATAGATGTTTCTAAATGCTTACTACTTGGCTGCAGAACCATGTTGATTTCAAAGGCATTTTCTCCCTTCACAGAATAGAGGGGCAGCAAAAACTGTTCTTTGAAGAGAAAATGCCACCATCAGGAAAGGAAGACAGCTCAGGCAGCTCAAAGAGTCCCAAAAGTGTTAGGGAGCCACGGAGGACATCTAAAGGGGAAAGTCCAGGCTGTGAGCAGCCTGAGGAATTAGTTTAAAAGAACCCCTTTTCCCCACAGAAATCCTTCAGATGAAGCAGCAACTGTTGGATTCTTTCACAGCGAACATAGAGGGATCAAGCTCAAACAGTTCTGTAAGTCCTACAAAACAGCAGAGAATAACTAAAAGGTCTAAGTAAAGAGCAGGTCGTACATTAAGGCATTTTCCTCTCCTGGTATGTAAAATGAAGCAGGGGGGGAGGGAGAGCAGAAAAATTAGTAATAAGTCATAAGTAAGACTTTAGTTTGAACAACCATATTCTTTCTATCTACGTGTAGCTTGTAGCTTTAATTAGATAATAGTGTTTTTCTTTTGCTGTTAAAAAGCTGCTACCTTTTACTTCAGAGGTGACTACATTTCAGTGGGGGTGAAGGATAAGCTGTTTGTACTTTGTTGTGTAATGCCCTCGAGCACCATATAAAGCAAATGACTATTGTACATGCTTTGTAGCTTGTAAAATCCTTTGAAACAAAATGTGGACTATAAACATTATATAAAAAGGATGACTGATGAAGAACTATATATTCTTGATAAGTATGTGTTTATTGGCAGGTAATTAAAAGGAGTCATCAGATCAGGGAAAAGCTTTTATCCTAAGAATTTTATAACCATATTTAGCTTGTTAGTTTGTGAGGTATTTGGATGATTAAAGATTGAGAGATACTAATGAAAATAAAGGCTTTACTTGATTTCTGCATTAACAGTATGCAAAAGGTGTATAAGCAAAGATAATAGCAAGGAAGCAGTTTCTTTGTCAATATAACCTTTTTCATCTAAAAAATACTTAATTAAAGGATGTGTCTCAGCAGGAAAACAAGGGTTATTTAGTTATAACTGGTCTTTGAAATGTATATTCAACAACCATATTTACACTGTGTGTATAGAGGAGATACTTTGGGGGCAGGTAGCTGGTGTTGTGAGGAGGCCTGTTAGAAGGACTTGCATGCACATCCAGCTGCAAAGTTTCTTTATTAAAGTAGTGTGAATATAAATATGATAACACTTTGATTGCCCTACATGCAATTTCTGTCAGTTACGCTCACCTGTTCATAGTCTAACTAGAGCATCAGCCAATTGCCTTTTGAACACAGAGTCTTACAGTGCAAATCCTTCTTTCTTGTCAGCTGCTATAAAAGTTCAGAAATTAGAAAGCAGGAATAATGGCTCATGAGTGGAGTTTGAGCAAACAAGTTAGAAGTAAATCTTTTTGACCCCTAAAGCAGTTGCCTGTTTACTCCTTCCAACTCTACATGACCCCAAGCAATGCTCCTTTATAGAACACCATCTAGTTAGAGGAGAGTCACTGACTGATGAATCAGGCCTGAGGGACAATAATCCTTTCCCCATTTGAATAAGCATCCCATTTGTTAGCACTATACCCCTGGCATTTTAAACCATGAGACTGCAGCAAGAGCAATAATGAACTGAGTTCTGTATAACAGCTTAAAAGACCAAGCATGAAGACGTTTGTTGGTTACATCCCTGGTTTCTTAGATAAAGTGGCCTCAAAACAAAGCAGTAATTTTTCCAAGGTAACCTTATAGTCATGGCTACTCAATGAGAAGTATTCTAAGTTTAGATCACTAGGCATACAACCTAACTGCAGATGCAGGGCAATGAACAGTTAATGGCCTCTTTTAATCCATATGCAAAAATGATGCACACAAAAATTGAACATGGAGAAAATGGTTTCAAATGTGAGGATATGGGGCTGAACTATTTCAGGGCACATTGGACTCTGGCTTCAAGATAAACTCTGATACTGCTTTAGGTGAATTACACACTTCCCAAAGTTGGAATGCAAACAGAACCAGCTATATAAGCTAAATTCTCCCTTATATTCTTCTAGCTGTCAATATCATCATTTTAATGAACCTGAATGACACAGAAATCAATACAGATTTTTTTTCAAAAGGCCTGCTCACCAGGTGTTTAGTCCATTTATTATTAAAATTCCTGATGTAAATAATAACCAAAATATTTTATCAACTGCATGAAAGAAAATTAACAATGCTTACTCTGAGGAAAGGCACCAGGTAAATTTAAACAGAACCCACAGAGTCACAGTCATAGACTCATAGAATGGCTTGGGTTGCAAGGGGCCTTAAAAATCATGTCATCCCAGCCCTCCTGTCATGGGCAGGGACACCTTCCACTAAACCAGGTTTCTCAGTGCTCCATCCAGCCTGGCCTTGAATGCCTCCAGGCATTATGCATCCACAGCTTCTCTGGACAACCTGTTCCAGTACCTCACCACCTCAAAGTAAGAAAATTCTTCCTAATATTTAATGTAAACCTGCTCTTTCAGTTTAAAGCCATTAAAGTCCTTGTCCTGTCAAAACATGCTTTTGTAAATAGTCTCTCTCCATCTTTCTTGTAAGTTCCCTTTAGGTATTAGAAGGTCACCCTGAATCCTTCTCCAGACTGAATAATCCCAATTCTCTTAGCTTTCTGTCATAGGAAAACTATGTCTGTAGGAACTATAGGAACTTAAATAGACAAAACAATTTATTTTCTCACTTGCTAGAAAATATAATCCATTTAACTGAATCTTTTCTGATGTTAGACTGTCAGAAGTTATATAGCCCAGACTTAAGATTCCTTCACCATACACTGAAAAAGGTGGAAAAATTGACAGGTGATGTATCTGACATCAGAAAGTCTAGAAATAGTGATACAGTTACCATGTCTTACACTGCAAGACTCTCAAGATTTAAACCATAACTCTTATTCATTCTGGAGACAGGACCTAGAGCTGTCACATGCCAGCCTCTCCATTACCTGGATGACTTCAGACACAGAAGAAACTTGAAATTTGAATTTATCAATTTCTCTGACATAAAAAAAAAACAAACAAACAAACAAAAAAAAAACCAAAAAACAAACAAACAGGAAGACACATTTCTTTTTGACTTGTGTAGAAAAAAATGGTCACCTATGGCATACTCCCATTCCTTGAATGTATCTTTTAAGACATTATCAAAAGTTTTATTTTCTTAAAACATCTGAACTTAATATATTTTGGGCTATGGGTAGGCAAAGAGTGGGAAGTATCAAAGAAGTCTTTCAATAGACTTATCATGTCCTTGAATGAGGGTGAGTTTCCATTCCATCCCGCATTTTCATTTGGAATATGTTCATGTTATCATCTTCTATTTTCTTCATATGACGATGGCAATGCAAACATGAAATGCTGACTCATGAATTTGTGCCTGAGGAAGAGAAATTGTTGTCTGTTCAACAAGATTCAACATCATATCCCAGAATATTGCTGCATGTGTGTTTTAGTACATGGATGCTATATTCTGGATCAGATATTAAACTAATGGGATTCAGTAAAGGTAAATCATGCTTGTCCAAACTCATTGCCTTCTGTGATGAACCAACTTTCTGGCTGAATGAAGGGAGAGCAGAGGATATCATCTACCTTGACTTCAGCAAGGTTTTCAACACTGTCTTGCACAACATCCACACAGGCAAATTCAGGAATTGCCAACTTGAGTGAACAGTGAGGTGGGTTGAGACCTGGCTGAACAGCAGATCCCAGAGGGTTCTAGTCAGTGGCACGGGGTCTAGTTAAAGGCCTGCCACAAGTTGTGTCCTCCAAAGTTTAATAATGAGGCCAATATTTTTTAACATATTCATCAATGACTGAGATGAAGGGGCAGATGTCTCCTCAAGGGCTTCACTGATGACACAAAGCTTGGAGCAGTGGGCAGTATCCCAGAGAGCTGTGCAGCCCTGCAGAAGGATCTGGACAGGTTGGACAGATGGGCAGGGAAGAACCATGTGAAATTCATCAAAGGCAAATGCAGAGTCCTGCACCTAAGGAGGAAAAACCCCAGGCACCAGTACACGCTGGCAACAACGCTGACCTCATGGAAAGAAATTGTGCAGAGCAGGAGCAAGAGTCCTGGTGGACAACAAGCTGTTCATGAGCCAGCAGTGTGTCCTTGTGTCCAGGAAGGCCAATGGCATCCTGGGGCGTGTTAGGAAAAGCATTGCCAGGAGATCAAGGGAGATGATCCTGGCCCTCTACTCAGTCCTGGCAAGATCACACTGGGAGTGCTGTGTCCAGTTCTGGGCTCCAAGAGAGACACGGGAGCTCCTTGCGTGAGTCCAGCAGATAGTGACAAAGGTGATTAAGGGACTGGAGCACGTCTCTTAGTGAGGAGAGGCTGAGGGAGTTGAGCCTGTTCAGTCTGGAGAAGAGATGACTGAGCAGTGACCCCCTCAGTGTCCATGAGTATCTGCAAGAAGGGTGTCAAGAGGCTGGAGCCAGGCTCTGCTCAGTGGTGCCAAGACATAGGACAAGAGGCATTGGGCAGAAACTGATGCCCAGGAAGTTGTACCTGAATATGAGGAAGCACTTTTTTACTGAACCGAGCACTGGAACAGGTTGCCCAGAGAGATTATGGAGTCTTCCCCACGGAAGATATTGAAGAATCATGTGGACACAATCCAGTGCCATGTGCCCCAGGATGACCCTGCTTGAGCAGGGACAAGATAGCCCACTGTGGTTGTTTCCAACCTTACCCATTCTGTGATCTTGTGATCATGACTTATCCTGATTATTGCTTAAGCCCTCAAAGCTTCTTACATCTCTTACATCTTGAGATATTGTAGGCTTTTGGTTGCTATGTTTTTTTCTTTAAAATATTTTGAAACAAGCATTTCAGAATGTTCTCCCTTGAGATGAACATATGCAAATGAGATGCATATCCAAATGATTTTCAGCATGGCTTGATAGAAAGCCCAGCTAAAGAAACACCAGAAGAATTTGGAGGTTGTGAGTAAAATGTTGGTTAGTGTAGGTTTACAATAATTGCATCTATTTACCACTTGTCAAAGTACTCTTCCATGTGGAAGCATGACAATTTGTTCATTAAAAGATACAGAGCAGGAAAAGATGCTGGTAGGGAATGAAAGGCAAAACCACCCTGTGTCTTTTCAATGGATCTTTCATGAAGCTCTTTCTCAGTGGTGACAAAAAGGGTGACAATGACCTTGAACTAGAGGGTTTCTTGGTACAGAACATTTTTCCTTTAATTACTATGAAAGGAAAGAAAGCTAAAGGAAATTAGTCCACACAGGGCACTGATCATACTTTTGCCTTCTTTTGTTTGTCCAGTGAAAGATTTACATTGTTTGCAAAGTTGCAGTTTAATGACTGCAGCACTTCATCACTGAATAGATTTTTTTTACCCTCAGATAGAACGTTTTCAGTTGTGGATTGGATCTCCTTTGGGAAACTAAAGCATTGAAACCATGATTACCTCTGTAACACAACAACAGTGAATAAAATACCAGCATCCATTCTACAGCATCAAATGGGGTTCCTAACACAATTCGTGTATTCTGAAACATTTTTCAGATATTAATACCTCAAAATAATTGCAAAACTCTCAAGATAAATTAGAAGATGAGAAGAATTGGTCAAGTATATCTTGACAAATGAACAAGATATGTGAAATTGGAAAGGGGTATAATTTTTTTCTGAAGAAACTATTGTGCTTGTAGTTTCTAAGGACTAATAGAGGACTTTTTGAGTATTCCTTGCTGTCTGTTTCCATAGCTAAACCTGTCACAAGTTATGATGGATCTGAGTATCCAGATATAAATTAATATTTCTTTCATGACCTGGAATTTCTTCAAACATGCCTGAATGATGATCCAGAGGAAGTGAACTTGGGAAAAAAACCATGGTTGTCAAGGTCTTATTAAGTTAATGACTATAAGAAAAGGATGATAAGAACTCACAAGCCAGTAGGGCAGGAAGAAAGTCCTGAACACACGTGCCCTAGTCAGCCTATTCTATGAATAAGGATTGAACAGCTTAATGCCAAAATCCTTTTTCATGGCTGCACCATCCAAAGGTTCAAAGTGGTTATTTTCAAGGAATTTCCATGAATACCATGGTCTGAAGATAATTAGCACTTTTCAGAGAGCTTTCTCTTTCCTACAGTTGGAATGTACAGAATTTCCAGGGAGAAAGCTGGAAGCTCTGCTGTGCTTCTCCATTTGCTGAGAGACCAAGAGGTCTTGGAATAAAAGGAGTGGAAAGGGTATGAAAGCTTACTTTTAGTACCATATAAGACCACTAGTAAACCTTTGAAATTTCACATAAGTTGCTCACATGGGTAAATACTGGCCACTTTTTTGATTTTTTTTTTTTAATGTAACAGTCAGGAAAGCTAATGAGTACTCATTCTTTCTCTTTCAAATGATTGACAACAACAGAGATGTATGTCTACTTGTACTCCCAGCCACCTCTACATGATGCACAGAACCTTAATTTTGCCTTTGTTTTATTTTGTTTGCTTGTTTGTTTGGTTTTGGTTGTTTTGTTTATTTGAATTTTTCACTTTGGGAATACCACATAAGGCAGGAGAACCTCTAGCTTTCTTCCAACCACAGGATGTCAGTCTGCAAGGAAAAAGAAACTAAACCACAAAAATATGTGAGAAAATGTTCACTGGAGAAAAGGCAGAATTTCCCAGAAAACTTGTATAAAGGAATTTCATTTGAAAATTGCCTTATCTAAAGTAAAATGAGCCAGTCAAAAACATATTCTGTACTCTGTAAACTGGAATACGAACAATTACTCTCAGAAAGAAAATTGATATATGCAGGAAAGACTTTAAAAGAGCTCAAAATGTTGCTCATAGAATGAGGTCTGAAAGAAGCTGTTGAGGCAAAGTTACCCTCAGGCAATCAGCCCCAACCTGACATAGACATAGGCAAATTAGTTGCACAAGTGCTGTTAACTGAGCTCATTTTGCAGCAGAAACAGATGTATTCCAAGATGGAAAAACACAAGTTGGAAACAGCAAAGCAGAGGTAGGACACAGACTGTGTGTCAGGGAAAGCTGCTGACATTGCTCAGAAAGCTTCAGCAGCAGTCTTGGGGCAGTTTGTACAGGTGGGGCAGCCACAGGCAGACAAAAGTCTGATACTCTGCACAAACAAGGCAAGAGTTCAAGTCTTTTATTTCTCAATCCCCTCTCCATGGAAATCTACCTCAGTAAAACAGGTCTATGCTGTGAAGAAGGAGGTTCTTATAGCAAAGAGCTAGGGTTAGTATGGCAGATTGTGACAAAGTTCCTATGATCATGTACATGGGCAGCTAAAGGGGTGAGTAGGTTATTACGCTTTTGTGTGATGCCTAAGATGAAACTTTTTTTATCTTTAGCGTTAATGTTGAGTATCAGGCTTGCAAAATATATTTTGAATGCTTTTGCATTATTTTCTAAACCAATACTTTTTTAGGGAAAAATTAAGTTAGAGCTCCTGATATAATAACAGGAAAAAAAAAAAAAAAAGAGGAAAATATTTTAATAATTTTACTTGTGAAAACAAAAATCTTTTATTCTTTGATTTAATCCTTACATTTACCACACAAATAAGGATGAGGAGAACAAAGAAAAAGTAGCAAGATGCATTGCAAACAATAAGGTAATATACAGTACAACTTTTTTGAAACAAGAAATAAGTAAAAGGAAAACACATAAAACTTATGTTGAAAAATATGCTTCAAAAATATGTTTGCAGTTTTTGCTTTGCATCTCATGCTGTAAAATAGACCCATCTGTAATTACCTTGTATTTTTGTGAGGTTCTATTTTAACATGAAAAAAGTAATTTTCAAATAAAACCATTATCAGAAGTTCCATACAGTAAAATTCTCCTTAAACTTGCATAACTTATGACTCTACATATGTGTGGTTTGTCAGCTCCTTTATGTATGGCTAGGGGGCTTTCAGTGCTATGAACATACAGTTACTTCTTGAATTTTACTGCATTTAATGTAGTACTGCTCTTGTACCAAAGCTATTAAGCCTCTTGATCTTACAATCTCCTGCTGCTGCAACAACTTAGCAGTACGTTTCAATACTAAGGAGGCATATCACTCATCTCCTTCGGGGTCTCCAGAACTCCTGCTACAGTGATGAGTGTAGAGATTTAATTCTGTCATAAGTATCCAGTACTGATAAATGCCACCATTTAATTAGCTGTGCAGCCCAGAATGTACTGCAGTAAAATATCTAGGTTTTTAAGGGTTCTATGTTACCTTTGTGGCTTCATAGAAACCCTCTCAATACAAAATGTCAGGTGCCATATAACTATTTGTCTTCTGTAACTGGTAACATGTTTTCTCATAAAGTTCAGTTTAAGAGATTTGCTTTGATCCATTTTGGTTTCTCTGATGTTATTTGCACATATCTATAGAGATGTCACTGCTATTGTTCCAAACTAACTTTGTAGATATATCATAACTAACAAAAGTCAGGGCCCACTTACAGGCTCACGTACTTTCCTCTATGGTTTCTTCATGGTTGATATATGCTCCCAGACAATTCATGCTGCTGGGAAACACTAAAAGAGGAAAGTATTCCTTGGAGCATTTATATATTCAATCTGTAGCATGCCTGAGTGAAATTCACTAGACCACCTACAGCTAACCTATAGGTGTGCACAGCTCATTTAGCTGGTTTGCTTTTGTAATTTCTAGAGAGGACATGGATTGTCCTCTCTAGAAATTACAGTCCTGCAGTGTGATTCCCCAAATCATTCCCTAAAAGTCCATTTTCTTCTCCACTGGTGACAATCTGAGACTGGGCTGCCCCATACCACATCAGCCCTCACTATTTGAGACATCAGGGCTGAGGAAAGGACCCTCAAGGTCTCTTGTAACTAACTACACCCAGTGCTTGCAAGCCCAATGCACTACTGCTGGGCAGGAGGAGAATGCGCATCATTTAGGCTGAGTGCCAGATAACCAACCTGTGCATGTCAGATCCAACAAAAAGAGTAAAATAGTTTAAAAAACCCTTTGAATTTTGATTCAGAATTATCCTTAACCCCCTGGTGGGGGACTCACATCAGAAAAGACCAGATGTAAGATGGGTTTGGACATGAAACACTAGTGAAAAAAAAAAAGTCTAACTATCCTATTCAAAGATACAACAAAATACTATCAATTGAGATTAGGCATCTGAAAATAATAAAAGGTAAAGTCTCCCTCACTTTTAACCCACTGTTAAACCAAAATCATGACCTATTATATGAAGAGAGAGACAATCATATTTAGGAACTGCTGCTTAGGAAACATTTTTGTATAAGAATATATTTGCAGGCTATGAAATGCACCAAGCATAATGATGTCCTTTAATGAGTATAATTTCAGGTATTCTTATGCATATCTCTTTCTAGTGGGTATCCAGAGCGGATAAAAACTTTTTATGCTATGATACAGATCTTGGAGATTCTCCAGTTAAATGACAGAATAGTTAAGCTTTAGAGCAAAAATTTTGCTGCACCCTTCCTACTTAGGTTTTTGAATTCCATATGGTCACATTATGCATAACTGTGCAGTGGCAGGAAGTGGAACAGTTCACCACCAAGTCCTTTGCAGGCACAGAGTGGTTCCTTTCTTGAAGCAATTAATGTAATTTTCCCTGCTAAGGAGGGCATAATCCATAGTAAAATGTGGAATACCAGTTTTATGATATTATTAATTCATTTAATTTTGCCTTAATTGGAAATTTTCAGTACACAGAAGGAAGTCATCCAGCAGCCATCTGTTCTTATATATAGCAGTCATTGCTAAATTATCCTGTATTTAACTTCCGTTAATAAGGTTAACATGAGAGCTTTAGCATAACACCATTGCTTCTCTCTGTACTATGTCCAGTTAAGAATGTAGTTCATTTCTATCCAAGATGACTTCATAGGCAGAATCAATTTCTCTTAAAGGGTAAAAACCTGACACTGCTCCTTACTAAAACTTTTTCTCAGTGCTAAGTTAGAATTCCCTGGCAAGGAAGCAAAAACTCTGATAGTTGACAATTTAGAGAGTACATTAAGTAACAAGTTTATAAAGCTGACATCCTATATCAGTGAATTTTGAATACTGTCAATCTCTTCTTTTTTACCCCTAGGGTATTTTGACAATTAAGGTATATACGAGTAAGGTACTCACATGGACTACAGAGGTTTTAAACTACCATGGTATCATAAAATCACAACCAGAGCTTTGGACCTGGTAAAGGAGAACTTTTCCTGTCATGGGTTTTCTGCAGAGGAACTCATATCGACTTGACGGAACAAACATTTCCCAAAGTCTTGACATTGTCTTGAGGAAATCTAGGGTAAATAATTCTTCTGAAGTAGCAAGCTAAATTACCATTCACAAAAAATCCCCAACAGCAACAATAAAAAAAAAACCCCAAAAAACCTCAAAACCTACAAAACACAAAAAACCCCACACATCCCTCCCCCAACCTCCAAAACTAAACTCATACCATTTGGTGTGGTGAAGTAAGTTGCTAAAGTTATGCAATGGCTCAACTTCACACACCACCCTGCACTCACATTGGAAATTGAAATAAAAGAGTGGTGTCTGAAATCTACCTTAACTCTTCCTTTACAGAGAGTTGAAAAGCATGGCATGTGCGAAGTTACATTTGCTGTATCAATAAAATGCATTTCAAGCTTTGTAACTACCTTAGTTACAAGAGCTGTTTCCAGGATGGAAGAATGGCAAGTATTAGGGAATGAGTTTCTTCATAAAGAAAGTGTTGAGATGGCTAGGACATTGAATGTCACCCTATAGCTTGACTGAAGAGAACTAACTTTAGCCTCTTTAAGGTTCTTCTTGGAAGAATCCCATGGGAACAGATCATGCAAGGAAGAGGGGTCCAAGAAAACTAGTTGATATTCAAGGATCACTTCCTCCAAGGTCAAGAACCAATGCATCCTGATGAGCAAGAAATCAGGCAAAAAGGGCAGGAGACCCACATGGATGAATAAAGAAATCCTGTTATTAATCAAGCATAGCCAGGAAATACAGAGGAAATGGAAGCAGGGCCAGGCCACTTGGAAAGAATATAGAGAGGTTGTAAGAGTAAATAACAATGAGAGAAGGAAGGCCAAAACCCATTGGGAATTAGATCTGGCCAACTATGACAGGGGCAAAATGAAGGGTTTGTTCAAACACAATGATAACAAAAGGAAAACTAAGGATAGTGTGGGCTTGTTACTAAATGGAGAAGGACGCAGAAAAGGCAGTATTGAACACCTTCTTTGCATTGGGTTTCACTGACCAAGAACAGCCTTCAGGGATCTCAGATCTAGGAGAGTAGGATAAATTAATCTAGAAAGGAACAGATTCCTTTGGTCAAAAAGCTTTGGATGAGAGAACACTAGGCCAAAGTTGACATCTACAAGTCTATGTGGGTGCCCCTTAAGGGGTCACATTGACTAGTGCTGAGCAAACAGGTAAACACCGAAGCAAGGCTTCTCACCATCATCTTTGAAAGGTTGTGGCAATCAAAAGAGGTGCCAAAGAACTGTAAAAGCAAATGCCATCCAAGTCTTGAAAAAGGACAATATGGATGACCCAGGGAAGTAGAGGAACAGTCAGCCTCACCAGCCTCCCTGAAAAGGTGGTGGAGTGTCTGATTCTGAGGGAAACACTACCCCCATGACAACAAGAAGTTGATCAAGAGTAGTCATCAAGGTTTCAGTAAAGGCAAATCATGCTTGTCCAAACTCATTGCCTTCTGTGATGAACCAACTTTCTGGCTGAATGAAGGGAGAGCAGAGGATATCATCTACCTTGACTTCAGCAAGGTTTTCAACACTGTCTTGCACAACATCCACACAGGCAAATTCAGGAATTGCCAACTTGAGTGAACAGTGAGGTGGGTTGAGACCTGGCTGAACAGCAGATCCCAGAGGGTTCTAGTCAGTGGCACGGGGTCTAGTTAAAGGCCTGCCACAAGTTGTGTCCTCCAAAGTTTAATAATGAGGCCAATATTTTTTAACATATTCATCAATGACTGAGATGAAGGGGCAGATGTCTCCTCAAGGGCTTCACTGATGACACAAAGCTTGGAGCAGTGGGCAGTATCCCAGAGAGCTGTGCAGCCCTGCAGAAGGATCTGGACAGGTTGGACAGATGGGCAGGGAAGAACCATGTGAAATTCATCAAAGGCAAATGCAGAGTCCTGCACCTAAGGAGGAAAAACCCCAGGCACCAGTACACGCTGGCAACAACGCTGACCTCATGGAAAGAAATTGTGCAGAGCAGGAGCAAGAGTCCTGGTGGACAACAAGCTGTTCATGAGCCAGCAGTGTGTCCTTGTGTCCAGGAAGGCCAATGGCATCCTGGGGCGTGTTAGGAAAAGCATTGCCAGGAGATCAAGGGAGATGATCCTGGCCCTCTACTCAGTCCTGGCAAGATCACACTGGGAGTGCTGTGTCCAGTTCTGGGCTCCAAGAGAGACACGGGAGCTCCTTGCGTGAGTCCAGCAGATAGTGACAAAGGTGATTAAGGGACTGGAGCACGTCTCTTAGTGAGGAGAGGCTGAGGGAGTTGAGCCTGTTCAGTCTGGAGAAGAGATGACTGAGCAGTGACCCCCTCAGTGTCCATGAGTATCTGCAAGAAGGGTGTCAAGAGGCTGGAGCCAGGCTCTGCTCAGTGGTGCCAAGACATAGGACAAGAGGCATTGGGCAGAAACTGATGCCCAGGAAGTTGTACCTGAATATGAGGAAGCACTTTTTTACTGAACCGAGCACTGGAACAGGTTGCCCAGAGAGATTATGGAGTCTTCCCCACGGAAGATATTGAAGAATCATGTGGACACAATCCAGTGCCATGTGCCCCAGGATGACCCTGCTTGAGCAGGGACAAGATAGCCCACTGTGGTTGTTTCCAACCTTACCCATTCTGTGATCTTGTGATCATGACTTATCCTGATTATTGCTTAAGCCCTCAAAGCTTCTTACATCTCTTACATCTTGAGATATTGTAGGCTTTTGGTTGCTATGTTTTTTTCTTTAAAATATTTTGAAACAAGCATTTCAGAATGTTCTCCCTTGAGATGAACATATGCAAATGAGATGCATATCCAAATGATTTTCAGCATGGCTTGATAGAAAGCCCAGCTAAAGAAACACCAGAAGAATTTGGAGGTTGTGAGTAAAATGTTGGTTAGTGTAGGTTTACAATAATTGCATCTATTTACCACTTGTCAAAGTACTCTTCCATGTGGAAGCATGACAATTTGTTCATTAAAAGATACACACTAAAAGTGTGGAGTCTCAAGATCCATCTGGACACAATCCTGTGCTATGGTCTCTGGGATGACTGTGCTTGAGCAGGGAGGTTGTACCAGGTGAACTACTGTGGTCCCTTCCAACTTGACCCATTCTGTGATTCTGTGGTTTATTTGCATAATTATCGTATCAATTTTTTTTTTTTTCAAATGTTTCAGAAAATATGCCAGTCTGCAAACACAAGTATTCAAGTGGAAAAGGATTTGGCACATCTTTACTGATGACTTGAATTTGGCCTGAGTTTATTTGGGTGGGGAAGAGGTGAGATAGAGGTCTCAAAGAAACACATGCTGTTTCTATTGCTATAATATACCCTAAATTTCCTTCTACTCTAAATTTTATTGGCATTGAAGCCAAACCACTCTACATGGAAAAGTCATTACAAAAATCAAACCCTTCTGATTTCACTTCCAATTTAAAAAGCTTTTAAACTACAAAATTGTTCCTCAGAACCTCCATTATTGCTAAGACAGTTTCATTAAATAAATATGTATCACTGTAAGAAATATATGAGAAGCAATAACTGCCTTGAAAGGCTAGATTCAGTATAAACCAAAAAATATTTTAGGTGTTCTGGGTTTTCTATTTTTACTTACAACCAAAAAAAACTTCACTAAATAATATGAGCATGTACATCAAAGGGATCTTTCAGGAAATTAATAATTAAAGAAAGAGATAAACTAAAGGGGAACATTCCCTCGCCCCAAAACACACCACCACCCCCCAATAATAAAGAAACAAAAAATACCTCAACAAACAAAACACAAAACCATCCAAACCAGAAAAAATACCAGTCTTCTCATAGCAAATTTGCTTGTAATAAGAGATGGCTTGTTCAAGTATCCTTATAAAAGGGGCTGGTAGAAGTGGGGCTTAAGTATTGTATTTATTAACTCCTTTTCAATTTCCATGTCGTGTTTGTTCAGGTTACTTAGCTGAAGATAGTGCTTCTGTTACTATCATCTCTGCAAAGTCAATCCAACAGATTAAATTAAACCTTCTTTCTTTCTGCCTCACACATCATAAAACAACAACAAGAAAAAACTATTTCAGAAGGTACATGCTGTTCCTGCTATCAGCTAGTAGTGATGGATGAAACAGAAAGAATGGAGTTTGATTTAATCAGATAGCTTAACCTTGCAGGGAGAAGAAAGTCACCTATATAAAGTATTCCTGTGTATATTTTATTTTCAGACATATGTGTCCATGCATAAATATATATTCTAGACATACAAGTCTAACATGTCTCACTTTTTATATTACAATGAATGAATATATAGAAAAGCTGAGGTTTACTGTATTCCATGCATAAGCCTATCAATGTTTTATTCAGATGACATTTTGTTAATGTACATTACACAAAATAACTTCACCGCTCAAAGAAATCTGCAGAGAAAAATCTGGTCAACACATTATAGAAGGGGAGGGAGAGGGAGAGCTAAACATTCTGCTTTTCAAACAAGGCACAGGTTGCAATCATTTAACAAAAAGGATTTCTCATCTCTTCACTATATTTTCTGCATCGTTGTAAGATAATGGTTTCATTTTAACATGACTTGTCTTTTCACTGTTCCCCCTTCACCATCTCATTCCATTAAATATAGTGGACCATATCCACCAAAAATACACATATAAAAATTAATCTCATAATTAGGTATTAAAATCAAACACATGTAGAATTATTTTTTCTAACAAATTTTCAGTCAAACACTATCAAAGGAATCCAGTGTTTGTTGTCTATTTTTCTTTAGTGAAAAGTTGCTTGACTGTCTGCCTCAATAAAAATATTGTGTAGAGTTAAGCCCTGAGATTCACAGAAAAATGCATACTGTGTACTTCCTTCATTTGTTTGAAAATGGAAAGGGGATTGCATCATGAGCAGGCTGTTTCAATTATATTTTGATATTTTTGCCATTTGAAAGATAGCATGTTACAAATCATGTCAGAATATTTTTCCTACTGGACTTTTATATCTATCCAACAGTCAAAATATTATTTGTGAAGCATGAACATTTTAATAACTATTCTTCTGGTTTTGTGAGCTAGTTGACACTGTATAACAGCAGAAAAATGAAACCATGTTGAAGATTTATCAGAACAAAACACTGGAAATGATGAATCACAAGTAATGAAGCAGCAGTTAAAGAAGAAAAAATGTGTAAGTTTTTGCTTGATTATAGAAATGCTAATACATATTGGTATGTAAGTTTGACACCCTGATACAGATGTACAGATTCAGCAGTATTTTATAATCAAAATAATGTGGTAGGGAACAATCCCTAGAAACAAAATTTGAAGACCTCATTATCTATGTGGTGTTAACCAGATCAACACAGGCACAGAGTGAGTGCCTGGGATCACAGCAGTGTCAGTTTAGGAATAAGAATTGGACACTGGGTACATGCACTGCAGTCTGGGTACTGCAACACATGACTTGGAAGCGTGGCTATTGGAGAAAAGGAGGAGAAGGCATCACATAATTTACTGAGAAAGTTCAGGATTTGGTGAGAATTCATAAAATGACAGTTGCAGTTTCTGTAAGCTGATTGCCTAACTCTAAAGCACTGTGCAGCAATGAAATGGGCACGTTTCTGCTCCCCTGCTACCAAATATCCTTTGAAATCGAAGATTGGGGTCAGAGCTGCAGAGGACAGACTAGAGGCATAAGTGGCTAACCCTGGGTAGGAGAATTTATTAGGGTCAGATATCCAAAGGGAATTAAATCCATCCATCCTCTTATGCACTAAAAAGAGAAGTAGTCTGACTCTCCACCATTTTATATAATATTTACCATGTGCTTAGAAGGTGTGAAAGATCCAAGGGGAAAGAATTTCATTTATTTGCATTTTAAACCCACTTTTATGCGGCACAGCAAATGTTACTATCTTCTCAGCATGAACACATACTCTGAACCAAAATATTATGAGAATGTCCGAATGGATTTTATGTTCATCTTCTATTTTGAGACCTAATTTTGAAGTGGACATACAGGAAACAGGACTGACAGCTTAAAACATAAAACAGAATACATAAGCTGGACTGTAATTAATCTCATTTCTGAGATATAGGACTACGAAAAAGATCAGAGAAAACAGATGGAACACCTCTCCTATGAAGAAAGTCTGAGACTTTTGGGATTGGTCAGCCTGGAGAATACTTTGGGGAGACAACATTGTGGCGCTCCAATGCTCAAAGGGAGTTTATAAGAAAGAGGTGGACCACAGCTTTTAGGAGGGCCTGTTGCAATTGGACAAGGGGTATTGTTTCAAACTAAAGGGTAGATTTAGACTAGATCTAAGGTACAAGAATTTTATAATGAGTGTGGAGGAACACTGGAATAGGTTGCCCAGAGTGGTGGTGGATGTTCCCTCCATGATAATCTTCAAGATCAGATTGGACAGGTGTCTGAGCAATCTGATACAATTGAAAATGTTTTAGTTGAAATGCATTGCAGGGGCATTGGACTAGACGACTTTTAAACTTCACTTCCAGCCCAAACCATTAAATGATTCTATGATGCTATGAAACATGAAGACTTCATCTACTGTGCATTTCCTTTCCAGATAATACACTTTCTACCAGCAGAACCTCATCCTTAGGACTTCTGCGTGTACCAGGTGTATTATGGTCTATTTGTTACTGTCAAAGACACTTTTTTCATCTTCTAAATAATATTGGTCCACCTTTCCCCAAATAGAAAACTGTTCCATAACTTCCATACTAAAGCAAAGACAAATACAATTTAGAAAGATGGCTGAAGTGAACCCAGCAAAGTAATGTAGCAGTGTCAGTTGTTACTGCAGATGCTACTAGACCTGACCTTCAAGAGGCACAAGAGTTCAGAATTGGCTGGTATCTGCTGAATCCAAATCTTCATTGCTGGTTGCAGGCACTAACTGAAACAATCAACTGAATGAAATTATAAGGATTGTTTAACCCAAAATTTAAAATTCATTAAAATATCATGACAACTTAAATCAAACCCTGATGACTAGGGGATAGAATTAGAAGGGGAAAAGTATTATGTTACTAAAAGTTGTGAAAAATGTTCTGAACTCAAATTGTTTACCTGTAACTGAAGACCATGTCCCTCATCTTTATTATGAGACTTGAGGCATATAGACGCTATATGCTTCAATACAATGTAGGCAAGACAGAGCTAATCCGAGGTCCAAGCACAGTTTTTCCCTATGTCTTGGTTTGAAAGACAGGTGTCTGCTAAGGTAGGAGCCTCCCTTGGAATGGAAAATGTAAACCCCTTTCCTCCTAATTATAATTTTGAAATTAAGGGGCTCTCAGGCAAAAGATATGAGAATAACAGTTCTTTACTAGTATGTATAACAAGTCAAACAAACAACAACAAACAGAACCTCAAAGCCAGTGCCAGCGCAGGCACTTTCCCCTTCGGTGCAGTTCCAGTCCCAGCCAGCAGGGGCGGTGGTGGCTCCCAACGGGCCTGTGCTGTGGCTCCCCCGAGGCTGTAGGGTGCGCTGTGGCATGAGCTCGGGGAGCACACAGCAATGGCGGCTGGGCCGAGACTGGAAGGAATAGAGGGGAGGCCTTGTTTCACAAAGCCCAGGGCAGTCTGATCCCAGTGCCCCTGCAGGACTCTGAGGAGCACCAAGCTGTAATGGCAGGAATGAGCAAAAAATCTCAGGCTGGTGGATGAGATGTACCAGAAGTTCCGCAGTGGTAGCTGGAACTGTGGGATGTCCTGCTAGGGCAGGGGGTGCAGGGCTACAGTAGAAAAGCCCAGAGCAGTGCCAGAGAAGCTGCAGGGGAGGGACAGCGGCAGCCCAGCTACCATCAGGGCAGGGAGAGATGGGCTTGGGATCCCAGGCATCCAAGCAGATGATAGGTGATAGGTCCCTCTTTTAGTGGGGTCAGTGTTAATAAGGTCCTAATTTGGTGGCTGCTCTAGTGAGCAGAGGCTCACCCCCACAGCAGAAGAAGCAGCTCTGGGCTGGGTTATTGCAGCGGCAGCAAATTTCTTTTCCCATGCAAGCAGTTCTGACCATCCTTCTAGCCAAGAATGATAGAGCTAGCAGCTGCCCCAGCCCACGTCCTTTACCTGCCCAATTCTTGCAGTATCTCTGTCCCATGAAGAGAAAACTCCCAAAAAGAGAAGTATAGACAGATGCCTTCCTCTCTGAAGCTTGGCCACTTCTTTTGTTTTTCTTAAGTACCCATAAGTACCCAGTAGTTAATGCTTCCTAGCAACTTATGGGAAAAAAAAATTCAGTAAGTAAAAAGGAATAAAAGGCAAGAAAACCCAACCCCCAACACCCTACTAGGTAAACAGATCATAAAATCACCCAGGCTGGAAAAGACCTTTGAGGTCATGGTGTCCAACTGCTGGCCTAACACCACAAGTCCAATATTAAATCATGTCCCCTAAGTGCCACATCTACATATCTTGAAAATACTTGCATGGATGGTGACTCAACCACTTTTTCTGGCTCCTGTTTCAATGCTTGACAACCTTGTTCTGTGAAGAATTTTTTTTCCTAATATCCCTTCTAAACCTCCACTGTTAAGTCTTGAAGCCAATTCCTCTTCTATTGTTTGTTACTTAGGAGAAGAAATTGATGCCCACATTTCTATGCTCTCCTTTCAGGCAGTTGTAGAGAGCGAATCGGTCCTTTTGAGTCTCCTTTTCTCCAGGCAAAACACCCCCAACTCCCTCAGCTGCTCTTCAGGAAACTTGTGCTCCAGATCCTTCCCCATCTCCGTTGCCCTTCTCTGGACACCCTCCAGCACCTCAGTGTCTTTCTTGTAGTGAGGGGCCCAAAACTGGATAGAGGGTTTGAGATGCAGCCTCACGAGTGTTGAGTACAGAGGGAGGATCACTTCCCTAGTCCTGCTGGCCTTGCTATTTTTGATACAGTATCATATAATTTCCACAAATTAACATCTCAGGATGAGATAGCACAAAAGCTTAAAAAAACCTCAAGAGAGTTTGATTTTTCACTCAATAATTTAACCTGTAATTTCCCATGAAAATTGCCAAATATAAAGTGGCAATAGCATATTATTTATTACATGTGAACAGATATATTCTTTTGTATCTGCTTGAGTGGGCTAGGTCTAAAGGATTATTTTGTTTTAAAGGACATTATGTTTATATTGTAATCAGAACATAGTACACACAAACTTCATAATGCTAATCAATGCTTAATCAATGTCTAATATCTATTGTGACATATACTGTGGTATCTGAAAGTTATTTTATTACCAGGAACTAGGCACAGAGTAGCACAACTACTGTGAAGTGAAAAAAACATTTCCTATTATTCCACTGGAAATGCTAGAATGACTAAGCAACACATTTTTCAAAGTGACTCTTGGATTAATGTTTATGGGTTTCACATATCCGTCTCTAAAATATGCCTTGGAAAATATCAGAAAAGTAGCAAGTTCTGATAGGAGAGAAGTTTCAGGTTCTGAAAAACTTGTGGAAGAAGTTGTCATAATTTCTACTGGTCAGATGAAACAACTTTTTCTGCATCAAAACTATAAATTTGTGTTCTGATCATCTGTTGACTTCAGTATACACTAACAAGTTTTTTTTGATGAACACGCTTATCCATTTAAATGTTACATGCTTCCACTTGATTCTCTTTTGCACACTTAATTTATTAGTGTGTTTGCTTGGCCTTACTAATGCCTACATAAGCCAGATGAAACTGGACCTTCAGTGTGCCATACGCTAGTCAAATTTATACTAGAGACAACCCAGCTCTACATACACATTGATAGTCTGAATACAGCCAAGAGATATGAGGTGAGAAAAAATCACAGGGACACAAGAAGTAAGCTGTTCCAAATCCCTTTAGAAAGATAGTGATAGGCCTGCAAAAAAATTTGCCTTATGTGTCCCCAGTACAGGAGTCTGGTCTCTTAAGTATTTGACTTTTCATTTCACAGAATCATAAAATTGTTAAGGTTGGAAAAAGCCTTAAAGATCATCAAATCTAACCATCAACCTAGCACCACAACCTTATTCACCATTAAGCAATGCCCTCAAGTACCACATCCACACATTTTTTAACACTTTCAGTATTTAATTTCTTTTTCTAGACAGCTTATTTAAGGAAAGGTTATTGAAAAGAGACTGTTTTACCTTCCAATACATTTAGAGATGGAAGAATCTAAGTATGGAATGCCACACTAGAATATATGAGGTCTGCAAGCAAAACATTGAAAAGTCAAGATACGGAACAGAGGAATTTGTGTGAAAATTGTATTTTATTCTTATGTAAACTTCACTGTTGAAAGAAAAGAGCATTTAACATTACTTTTTAATGTCAGTTGTGACTCCTGTACTTCATGCTGGCCAAGCCCTCCAATGAAAAAAAATTAGTATCTTTCTTAGATTTTTATTTGATGCTCCATTAGATTTTAGCTTGTTTCATAAAGATTTATATGCTACCTGTTAAGAAAACCTGTTTAACCAAGGAGGATTATGATCCCCCGCTTTACTAATGAGTAGCTGAAATGGAGAAATTCTTAGATCTTCCAGTAAGTAATTCACAAAGTTGCTGGCAAAGAAAGGGATAAAAACCAGATGTCTATGAAAGTCATCTTTACCTTGCAGCTGATCCTAAACCTATTCACTGCACACTATATACCTATATACCAGTACAAGAAGCAGTAGACATCATTCTGTTTCACAAGACATCATTCAGACATTACAAACTGTAATACATACCACTTTATATCATGGCAATTCACTGTGCAGCTTAGGCATAGGCACCAAGTGTGTTCAGTGAATGAGGCAGTGATCCCACAAAAATAGTACACAGTTACTGCACAATTAAGAATGCTACTGCCATGCGCATACCACATATATATATAAAAAATAACTGAAAGAACTTCAGTTTTGATATTTTCTGGCTTTTTTGATGATTCATTTGAGTTATGTCTAAATATTACAATGAAGCAATATGTTAGACATCCCTGAGCAGGTAAGTTTACAATTACTTGGAGCAGTGTAACCTCTGAAGCATAGCACTGCACCTGGGCAATTAGCTCAGGCGTAACTTCAGTCTGAAGCAGCTTTATTGCTTCCAGTTCCAGAGTTAGCTCATTTAGTGCCTGTTTAGGAATTGGTCTGACAGGTACATGCTTACATTTTGTTTTCTGTGGAAGGGAGGAAAGAAGAAAATACTCCTTTGTTCCAAGCCTGAAGTAGGTAGCTAGGTACTCTCACCTCCTTCTACAGATTTTGTAGGGAATCAGGACATCCCCAAAGCCCTGTCTCCTCAGAACTTCAAATTCTACCATTTCCTGTTAAAGCTAAAATTCCATTGAACCTTCCTGTATGTGCATATGCACATGTAGCAGAATCCTGAAGCTCCATGGATTCAATGGAAATTTCCCGTCAGTTTATACATGCTGTCAGAGCCAGCTATAATAAAGAAACCACAAGTTACTTGCTTTAATCTTCAACAGAACACCAGGGTTTTGGCAGGAGACACTTTCATCAGAAAGTTTATAACTAGCAGTTGGGGATGTTTTCCGCTAACAGTCATATGTCAAAGGTAAATACAGTTTAATTACAGCTTGTGTGTTTATTCTTTAATAATGAATTTGATTTCACTAAACATATTTAGTAATCAGGAAAAAAATATGTTCTCCCAATTTTCATCATCAACTTACAATTAACTCAGTTAGCTCTCAGCCTTCTTTCCTGGAAAATATTTTCCCAAGCTACTCACATCCATAACTTACTTTTTCAGAATAAAGCACTGGAGTAAGCAGCTGACACATGCTTACAAAGTAATATACCTTAAAAACATTTTGCAAGGATAGGTTCGCTTTTCAAATACCAGAGCTCTAACCTCCTTTAGCAGTTTTGATGCTGTTTCTCCGTCTTTGATTTCTACTGGTTCTACTACAATAAAACTTTTCTAGCTTCACAACATTTAATTCTATATAAAAAGAATGCGGACTAAAAGTGGGAAAATTACTTCAAAAATTCATATTAAAAATATGAATCAGCTCATATTGGAGATTCTTTCCTGACCATTTATTTTCTTCTTTATGTTTCCAAAAGAAATGTATTCCACCAGTGCACTGGTAGAATGACAAAAACAATGCTGCATTCTGTGCCTTCTCAATTATCCTTTTGTCCTTTTATAAAGAAAAAGCCAAAGAAAAATGATCCATACAAAAATAAAGGAAACTTTCAATCAGCAAAATAATTTGCCAAAGACAACAGTATAGTCAGATTAGTCACAGCTTTTCAGAGAACTGAAGATTTCAGTAATGTTATTTAAGTTTTAGCATTAATGAAAAAGCTTAATTCAACCGTTTTGTTGAGTGGGCCAAGTGAGCCTCAATCAAAATGTATATTTTCCTAGGAATTTTAAATTATAATAACTTGCATCAGTTTTATACAGGAAGGGACAATCTGGCTCATCAAATCAAGTCCCTGCTATCACAAACAGCTATGACCTTTTATCCCGTTAATCTACTGGTATTTAGATGCTTCAGAATTTGTGAATATTAGAAATCATCTGGCTTTTTCCAGACTATTCCTGTTCAGGGCCAGTTAAGAATGTTGACACCAGTTATAACACCTCCTCTCAGCCTGATGTTTTAAACTTCTGATGTTTTTATGTCATGGTATCCTACAGTCAGCCTTCATTCTTCTAGGATAAAAAATATCCAAGCTCTTTCAGCACTTTCTCTTTTCCTTCCCCTGATCATCCTAGTAGTCTTCCTCTGTACCTGCTCCACTCAGAACTCTTTCCTGAACAGAAATTCATCCTCAGCAATTAGTTTTATAGATATTTTATGGTTTAGGCCCCTGTTGTAGTATGTAAACTCTTGTTTATTTTTGTTTGTTTTTTATTAAGAGACTACCTTCTCTGATTCGTTATTTATTTCTTTGATGATAATTGCAGTTCTAGGTGCTTCCATTTCCTTTGACTCCATGGTTCCCCAAATCTACGTTGTCTCTTGACAAACATAGTGTAAGACTCACACCTATCTTGAAAGGTACTTCCAACCCACTGAGGAGAGCAAAAACCATACCACTGCAAGGTGATATTTAAGGGAAGTGAAAGCTGCAGGATAAGCTAGCCATTGAACAACACATACAATTTATAAAAAACTCTGAAATTGTAAAAATTATCTCTGTTTACAGTTTACATCCTGTTTACAGATTTCTGCAATCTTTTCTCCAGAGCCTGAGTACAACACCTGCAGAAACAGTAGCAGGTAGTTTCTGGGAGGAGGGCCAGACAGACACCTGGAAACAGGCTGAAAAAAACCCACAAGCAGGAGGCGGATACTTCAGTGTAGCAAAGATATTCTCTCATGTTTGTTTTTATACATTCAGGCATCTAACCTTTTTCATCTGGATCACAGCTGGCCTCTCTAAAACAACTTTAAATCAATGTATCCGTTAACAGGTTCAGTGTCTTAGGGGGGTAGAAGTGCCTGAAGGTTTGGAAGGCAAGATCCACATAGCACTCCCAAAGCAGTGCAATCAAAATTCTTGCAGCACCGTACACTCTTGCTGACACACCTTTCCCACAATAACCTCTGCCTTTAAAACATTGTCAAAGTCCAGCAAAGTATAATAGCCTCTCAGTAGACTCCCATTAAAATGTTGCATGCCTCTTTGAAAGCCTATATGGTGAAGTTTTAGTGTCAATAACCAATTTTTATTTCCATTAAGATGCAATTGCATGAGTCTTTGGAGCACAGCTGCACTATTTCCTATATATTTGTTAATTACTTATTATAAATTTACAATTTATATTGTCACATTGTATGAAATACAGTCTGTAAAACCCTGCTGCTTTTAAATCCAGCTTGTGCCAATTTGTACTGTCAAATATTTGAGTCTCAAAATGAATATATGCTTTATTTATAGGAAGGATCAATACTTTTCTAACTTGCAAATGTTGAAAATCACACTTTTTGTACAGTTAGTATTTTTTTTTACTTTCATAGAGTTATTGGCTTTTGTTTCCTAAAATAGGATCTGCCCAAATCAAGGAAAAAAGAATTCTAT
Organism: Cettia cetti; assembly: GCA_013401135.1. Lineage (NCBI taxonomy): Eukaryota > Metazoa > Chordata > Aves > Passeriformes > Sylviidae > Cettia > Cettia cetti. The sequence continues at coordinate 54,175 of VZUI01090242.1, forward strand.
TTGTTATTTTTATTTAATAAAAATTTAAAGCTAAAAGCTGCTTAGCCACAAGGGAAGCAATGCAGACCAGGGATAAAGCCAGTAGTCTCTATTTTTAAAGCAGTCTTTTTTTTTTTTTCTATAATGCTGATGGCCAAGCTCAAGCTTTAAGTAACACTTCCCCTTGTGACCAGGCTGCTTTCAACTTTTCCATTTTATTAAAAGAGCTAAATTGAGGGTATTCCATGAAACTAATTTGAAGTTCAGCTGTTGTTGTTGTTTTTAAATAAAAAATGAAACTTAGAACTGGTCTAGTCATCAGGGAAACAGAACATGAAGTTAAGTTGGGAATAACCCATGCCATACTGGGACTAAAGAGTGTTTGTATAACATCTGTTATGTGGGAAGTGTTTGATTACTGAAACCTGTCAGAAAGTGAGAATATGCGTGACAGTAAATACTGGCTTTTATCTCTTTGCTTATTTAGTTGTTATTGCAAAGCACTTATTTTAAAAAGTCATTAAAAGTACAGTCTTAAAGTGCTGCTGAGATATGTTTGCTATCATCTGATTTGCCTTCTTCCTCCTCTTTGAAATACTGTAAAATACATTTTCATTCCAGCAATTTGGAACTGGCCATAAAAAACATGTTCTCAAAGCTTCATAGTCACTTAGATAATTCTATATAAGAAGTATTAGTTTAGAAGATAAAACAAAGTTGTAAGTAACAGTTTTTTCATCATTCTATAATTTCAAAATAGCTCCTTAAACCAGCAGACTTTGCAATGGTTTTAGGCTTTGGCTCATACATTGATTCTGAGCCAGAGAATACAGAGAATTCTTTATTTAGAAATGAATTTCAACCTCACCAAGGATGTGTTGGAAGTAACTGTGCAGAGCAGTTCTACAGACCCCACTGAAGTTCAGGAAAACACACACTTAAGAAGTAAACAATAACTATGCTTTCTTTTACTTTCAATCATTTACCTGTATTGTCTGATACCTTGCTTCACTGTCATCAAATGTACAGCGAAGCCAGTAAAAATTTTGGTATAAACAGTTTTTCCTAATAGATGCATTTTCTCCATGTAACAATTCATTGGTATCTAAAACAGCGTACTAGGAAGAAGCTGCAAGCACATTCTGTTAGACACAGGGGTGACACGAGTTAATTTCATTGCTGTCAGGAGATATCTTGATGGGTATATATTGTGCGTTATCATGAGTTACCACAGCTGCAAGGGATTATGTCTTCTACTAATAATGGCATAATAGAATACCATAACTTGTCACAAGATTTCAAGTCAGCTATGAAATTAACCTATTTCATCACTGAAAAAAAAGTCTCTACTGATTCCCCACCCCCTTTTTTTTAATGGGACTTTGGTGCTCTTGCAAATAGGAAACTTTCAAGAAACTGTGGAATGGCTTCATTTATTGAATAAACCTTGCATGTAGTTTCTAAAATTCACTCATCATATGCTGGGTACACAGACAATATGAACCACGGCATAATTTTATAGAAAATGAACAATTAATATCTTAAACCAATGGCAATCAAAGAAGTAAAATCTACCCTCTGGCCTATGTCACATTCCCCACATGGCAAAATGTAATGTCAGTGTTTCCTGCAGCATCCTTTGGATGCCATCAAACTTCACAGCATTGAAGAATGTCTTTATTAAGAAGTTCTAAAAACAGCAGAGCAGACCCTACTTTTAGTTCTTAATTCCCTTTCAGCAAGAAACTTAAGAAGATAAAAATGCATCAACCAAATAGCTAATTCTTTGGGTTTTCACTCCTGAATGAATTTTGTACCCTTTTAAAGAACCTAATCAGCTCAGCAAATATCCAGAGGTGTGCTGCAGTACACACCAGGGAGGCTCAAGAACCTACCTAAGGGAAGGAGGGAACACAACTACTTCCTCCAGTGGTAGTAAGCCATTAAGCTCTGTTATGCCATCTTGTCTAATCAGTGGCTGTTTAAAACAAAAGTGATTTTTGAAGTTGGATAGATCCAAGTTGCTACAGGCCACCAGGTGAGAAACTGAAAGGTCTCTGTGTGTAACCACAGCTAAAAGGTGGAACACTGAAATTCCAGTATTGAAGAGGCACACCAGGTATTACCACAGTGAAGTCCCCCACTCAAAACAATATTTGAAAACCACTTAGGAAAAGAATAACTGCTTCTGGCCATTTAAACGTACCCAGGCATTTAAACAGTTGGTCTTATTGTGAAAAGCAAGTTTAAAAATTTGACATTAAAGGAGAAATAGCTTATTCATCTCCTCCTAAGGTTTTTCAAGTAATTTGGCAGAAATAGCTCTGTTTTATCTGATTTGAACTATAGTTCCACTTTCACCATGACCGTGACTGTACAGTTCATATCAGATCCAAAAGCAGTGTTTACAACATATTGCTGAATCGCTCTAACAATGCAGCATGTATATCAAATAGAAGGAACAGAGTATCTTGCATAAGACCATATCAAGGCAAAAGAGCAATCAGCAGCTACTACCCTCTGGTTGTTTCCTGAGGGAAAAGAACAGCTCACTCAAGTGCCTCTCTGTAATTCTTGCCAGGGTTTCCAGCAAGGTCAACAAAGCTTCATGGTCAATGGCTAGTGAGAGTGAAAGGATTAGCAAAAGCATTTAATTTTTGTCCATTGATGACAGCAGATCACTGAGCAATAAGATTTCCTCTCTTACTCTCAGGGTCATGTAGATGAGCTGTTCCTGCTGAAGTTGCAAGAATTAAACTTATAAAATATGCTTTGTAAAATTTAGGGGAGAAGTTAGATTTGATTTTAAATGTTTAGCAAACCCCAAGAGCTATAGTTCATAAATTAAAAGGTTTTGTGAGCACAAACATTAATTGAGTTATATGTGCTTTCTGAAATGTACTGTCAGTTGGTTCTTGAAAAGATTAATGTTCTTGTGATTTCCTCTTATGCATGTCTGAATTCTCCTCTTGTCCCTGTGGGTTCTGTTTAGTGGCATTTAGGTCCTCTGATGGAACAGATGACTTTTTGCAACTGACAGTGTTGTAACAGCGATCAGAAAAAAATTGTTGCTCTGACCCCCCAGTTTGAAAGAGGAACTAAAAATGCAGATACTTGTAGAAACTGCTATTTAGTGTTTTCATTCTGTTGATAAAAACAGGCTTATTTTCTCTGATGACAGAGGTCTGAGGCTTGCCAGAATCTTCCTAAAGCCTGTTGAAGGCATAGATTTCTCCAAAGGGTTTTGTTTTCTTTCTTTGTTTAGCAGAGAGAATAATATTTCTGTGGTGGGAGACAGGCAGAGGTAAGGAAATGTTGCTTATGGTGGTGGTGGTGAATGCACATGTGATCTTTGTTTTCCCATCTTCCCATTTACAACCCAGGGCTTGTTCCAAACTCATCTCAAGAAGTCTCATCTACCCCTTCCCTTTGGTAGTGAACGGAGTTTCTACCTCAGTAACTCTTCTTTCCTCTGCCTGTTCACAGGCAGTCATAGACACAGCTTTTCATATTTTCATGATGTTTCCATATGAACAATCTGGGAATTATAAATGCTTTATAGGTTCCTCTGGCCAGGTCTGTGGAGAGAGCATCAACAGTAACTTTGTTTAGAAAACTCTCAGGAGACAGGTGGAATGCTGCTCTTTTTAAGACTTGAGGGAAGTCTGAGCTATCATGAAAACTTTCTTGGTTTGTTTTTTTTTTAGGAAAAGAAATAGTGTCTCTTTGCCTAAACTTCATCTATGTCCCCTACTCTTCCTGTTCAGAAGCTGCCCAAAGAGAATTAGTTTAAAAAAGGCAATTAAAAATTATGGTTTAAATTTTTAATTAATATGTATTAAACTTCTTTATGTTTGCTTAAAGGCTGAAAGTTGTACTACCATATCTATTGCTCAGTCTTTTTTTTTCTTTTTAATGAGAATCTTGTAATAAATGTTTTTATTTGTCCCCATTGTATCAGTGGGGGATATAATTAAGAACAGAATTCAACATTGTAAGGACTTGTCCTGTGTAACTTAATTGAACCGAACATCTTCAGCTGGGTTCCCAAAAGAGCAGGACTTTGGCAGGGTCAGTAAAAGGTATTGCATAGAGAACTGTGGTCTGCAGGGCCTTCAAGTATTCAGTGGGACTGTGTTGGAAGCACAAATTCCCTGGGCTCTGCTTTCTGTATACAAACTGCAAGATAACCTTCTTCCCTAAATACATAAATTACAACAAGAGGGAGTGAGATCAACCTCAGATAATCCTAGGAGAAGAGAAGAAATGGGGTGTCCTGTGAGAAGCAAGAAGACTAATTGTGCAGTAAGTAAGCTAAAACTGCCTAATAGCAAAATTTAATAGAAAAAGTACAAAGGCCTCTTTTACCCATCAATATGTGTTTAATCATAAAACAAAATATACAGGCAGGTTGGCTGCCAGTGCAGAACATTATCTAGAAATATAGGTCATGTGTATCCACATTTCTACTCAATGGACTTATACCATGTACAGAAGGACCTTAGATTCATGCTGCTTGCCAAGTCTTTGAGCAGCTTACTTTCAGCAGAAACCAATCAATTTTATGAAAGCAAAATGCAAGTCATCCCAACTGACAAGAAGCCTAATGGCAGACCATTGCCCTTTTCACTGGTAATAACAATATTCCCCAAATATTAGAGTTCAATTGAAATACAAACATGTCAAAATATGTAATTCTTCAGAGTTTAAGATGGTTAATACCTATGGCTAAGTACATAGGTCCTAGTCAGTAACTGAGACCACACCCCCAAACAGCTTTTTAAAAGACAGATTTTAATTATTAATGCAGGGCAGATATAATTTATTGTTACCATTGGCACTCTTAGAAGCCATTTCATTAAATTTCAGATATCAACAACAAAATGAGTAACGACCCAATTAAATATAGTACAATACAAACTCTCAGTGGGTCTAAGTCTTGTGTGGCGTACAAGGCTAAACAACAGGGCAAGCAAAGGAGTCCCTGAACACAATCATAAGTTTGTAAGGACCTGTCAACTCAGAACCTTCAAGGGACTCAATATTATTGTTTTCTAAAATGGATTAAGCAAACTATATAATAATTTCCTTTCTCTCCTAAGGTTTAATATATTTTAATTGATGTAATTCTGCATGTGAATGTCCAATTGTCCTAAGAGAACTTGAATATAGTTGCACTGTTTTATTTAAAAGATGGATCTTTAGTTGAATTCAGATTGAATTAACTGAATGTCCCTCTTTCTCCCCATCAGAAGCTTGCAATGTCTTAAAACTGCATTTTGAGAAGGATAGGAAACAGCTTTGGGCAGTTCCCTCCTTCTTCTCTTCTTTGTACCTGGTGCTGATGGGCCCATTAGTACTTTTCTCCCTTTGCCATGCTAGGACCATTGCAGAGGGGTGTCAGAAACTTTGCTCAAGCACAAGCAGAATCACCTGATTTTTCCTTGGAGCGTCAGATGAAGCCCATTGAAGCAGCCTGGTTGTTTTCTTTTTCCTGTTATGCTGTACCTGAAATATTGCAAAATTCTTAAGAGATGAGCTAAAGTTTGTGCCTGTTCTTTTGTTTGAATTACTTTTCTCCTTTCCAAGATTTAGCTTCTGCTGAAGTAGTAAGAATGTATGTACCCTTTCCCCTCATCCATTTGTGAAACAAAACACAAAACAAAACAATATTGTTATCTAGATCACAATTCCTGTATTTCACATATTTCACATTCACCTCAGTCAAAATGCCAAGAAAACAAAATAAAAGAGCAATCTGCTTTCACATTCAGAAACAATAGTGATATTGCAAGATGACAGGAGGGATTTTTTTGTATACTATGTGAAAAGGGATAAAATTTGCAAGTTAAAAACCAAAAACTTGATAATTTCCAGGTTTTTCTCAGACATTGTAATGTGATTGGCATTCAAAGAAATGCATTCTCATTGATCCCCTGCCTGGTGGAGAAAGACAGGTATACACATTTCTGGTCAGACCACTTTTTAATTTTGTAGATTAATCTCCTTTATTTATTTTTTTTTTTTCCAGGAGGGTTTTTTTTTTTTTTTCAGCAGCATGCTCTTCTGAGAAACCCTGATTCTAGATCAGCCATTGCAACCTGAATGCATTTACAGTGAAAGCTGTGTGAGAATTGAGAATTCTCCCTGGGCTTCTGGGAATGCCAGATTGATTTGTGTTACTAGTGTTTAGTAGAGCAGTAGGTTACTACAAAAAGTGATTTTGAGATACAATTGTGAGTCGAAATCCATAGCTGTAAGGAGTGATACTTTGAACTAGATATTTTTCCTGTATTTTGGGACCCTTAGATTGCCATCAATAGTCAAAAAGCACATAGTCCTAAAGTGATCCTAAGATGTTTACACTAAGTAGATGTAGAAACTCAGTGCAGGCAAGATAATAAATTAAACGTTAGAGCATTTTAATTTTTTTAGGTATTATTTACTGAAACCTAGGGTAGGAGAATGCAGTGAACTGAAAATACCAAGCAAGGGACAAAAATCCATTTGACAAATCAGGTCACTAAGGAACTCTCTGAGGCTTTAGCTGTTGAAAAGACTTAATTTTTTAAGACAAGCTTTTTTACCATCATGCTGCAATATAACCTTTTCTTTCTTTCTCCTCTGTCCCACTCAAGCTGCTATACTTTAGGATCAGTTCACTCTGTTGAAAACCTATTGTAAAAATGTCAGGGTTCATATAGCTCATTGCTATAGATGACCTTGTAGTACTCTTTGCTCTTACATCACTTCTTTTAATTTCACCTTCCATTAATCATCCCTATTTCTCTCTAGTTACAATGCATCTATTATACTGTTGTTGGATTTTTTTTTTTTTTCTTTTCTCTGAAGATTTCTGGTCTGCTGTTTTTTCTTGGTCTTTTTAATCTTTTCTTTTTCTTTTTTCTTTTTATTGTTCTTATATAATTTACTCTTTTTCTCTCAGACACAATTATGTTTTCTTGTACACAATGCCTGTTACATTGTCTTATAGACAAAGCCTGTAAAAATGTCTGATTAAAATTTGTACAAAACTTATTTATGTTCAACCTACAACACGGAGTAATTCTTAGCAATGTTATTGCTATACAAATTTTACTTCATCCTTACTTATTTTCATGTAAATTCCCCAGTGTGAAGCAGAATCCCTTGTTGTACTCACCACGCTTACCTCTTAGCCTTCTATTTCTAAGCCATTTTTATTTTTCCCATCCTATTACATGCACATTCTCAAAGTCAATTTGTATTTTTGAGGAAACTCTTTTGGACCTTTCTTTTCTAGTTAACCTAAAACACCCTTCCAAATCATATGCTTTAAAACATCTTTCTTCTTTCTGTTATTCTTTTACTGACATAAGTTTTTGTTAGGTATTTAAAAATTTATATCTACAATTTTGTTACACTTTAAAGCTTTTTTTTTTCTTTCTCCAATTCTAACTATCCCTTCTCTACTTAAATGCCACAGTCTGACATTTTCCTTGCCTTTTTAGCAGTTATTGTATCTCTGCTTTTAGCTAAACACCATTTAATTTTTTGCTTATAACTCTCTGGTAAAAGTTCACTGTGTTTGTTCTCAAAATCTGAAATAAAATGATATATTTTTATTAATTTCCCAAGTATATAATTAATATTTCTTCTGTATTATTAAATTGAATTCACAGATATCTACCTGTGGACAAATACCCATCAAAAATAAAAAGAAGGAGTAAAAAATATAAGTTTATACATTTCTTTTTAAATTGTTGCAATTCAGAGGCTGCCTTATCTGATTCACATCCTATTGCTAGAAAAAGATTTTCACCAACTCCAAATTTGCCTGAATATTTCAGCACAAAATCAAAAGAAACTTTAAGACCAATTGGAAATATGTGCTTCCATTCCATTGCATAATAATCTTTAATTTAGATGATTTTGGTTTTATACTTTGATTTTAATTCCCCTTGAGCAGCATATAACTATTTTTCCTTGCTAACCTCCTAAATATTAGTACAAGAGTTTGATTATAGTGACATAAAACCTCAATGTACTCTGTAATTTATTTTCCAATCTGAAACTGAGAAATCCTTTTTAATATTGGTACTCTGACCTATAAATCTATCACCTAGAAACTACCTTGCAAACATTTTCTTCCTTCACATGGTCTGTCTTTTTAACTCAATTTGAATCTTTTGTTTAGTGAATAATAAACAGAACTTTTCTGATTACAGAAAAGATTACAGCACACATCTAATGTGATGTTTAACCCAAGTGTGTTTTCCTTCCTTTTTGCAACTGTTAATTGTCTTTGTCCTATTACAAGGCTAGTTACTACTCCCTGGTTTGCCTAAACAATTCAATTAATATCACCTTATATAAAAACAAAAGCAGTTTCACTCTACCTTATGTTTGATGTTTTTCCTCCTTCTTATGCTCCTTCCACATAACAACCATTATTAATGATCACTTCTTCAGTGCCACATTTCCCAGAGATTTTAAAGGGGTTACTTTCTCAGCACCCTCCTTTAAGAAATCCTTAAGAAGTTTTTATATTTTTTCAAATTCCATTGCTAACTATCATGGTATTTCTAACCTTCTATTTCTTAGTAAAATTCTTGACAAGATATTCTGTTCTTAACTTCCCAAACACTTTCTTAATAATAATCTCATTGATTGTTTCCAAGTAGGGTAGATTTTAATCTCCAGCATAGAACAAAACTGTTCTATTCCACTTAAAAGGGTTGAAGATCTCTTGAAATCTTACCTAGTGATCATGGTTCTTTTCCCTCCTCATTATTTTAGATGACAGTATGGCATTTGGCAATAAGAACTTAATAATTTATTACAGTACTACAGATCATGAGATATTTCCAGTTCGTGACAACTTCATTTTAATGGTAGCACTTTTTTCCTCTAGTTGTTATTTGTCTCTTTTTTTTTTTACTGTTGTCATTTTATTTTATTCACTTTTGTAACATATTTGATCTGTTAATTCTTTTTTTTTCTTTATTTCCAACAGTCCTGCAATTGCTGGAATAATATTATAATGGCAATAATATCACATTTTGACATTTTAATTTTTAATTAAATTACTGATCAACACTTAACTGCAGATTTTTTACCAAGTACTACTTAGAGATGCAAAAGAAGTTCAGTCATTGATCTCAGAACTTAATTTTGTATAAGTTACTTTCATTTTCATACACTTCAGGAACAGCTTGTGTTCCTCAAAGAAAATTCTGCAAATTAACATACTGTACTTGCATGTCAGCTCACTTGCACAGCTAATTAAATATTTCTCATGTGCATTACAGATGATGACTACTTCAGTTTATGTTTCAGAGATGTTTTCCAACATTCTGTGATTTATTTATAGCTATATCTATGGCACTAATCATTGGAGTATTTGAGCACATAGAAATGATTAAAGATACATCAAAATTACTTCTGGAAGGTACCACTTTTCTTTCTCTGCTTTGAAGCTGTTTCTTTCTTCCATAATCTTCTGGAGCATGACTCCTCCTGTGTTCAATGTCATTACTACATACCTTTTGGGGAATGCCAGTTAATACAGATATGCCTTGTAGTGAGCTTGAAAGTCATGTGAAAGAGGCTCCACTTGTTTGGGATCAGCTTCGTAGGAATTTGTTTCTTATTACTGGCCTGTCTCTGAGAATGCCTTGCTTTCCATTGTCACAAGATGAAAACCAGGGATCTATCAGCCAAGTATCCCAAATGAGTGCAGCAATCACACTGGGAAATTGTGAAAGACAGTGCTTGAGATAAGTGGGCTTCAGCCTTTCATATGTTTGATGAGTGAAGGGAAGGGGGAGGAAGAAGCAGGACAAGGCTTTCAAGATACATAATTTTAGTATGAAGAACTCTCTAGTTTCTCTTTATCCTCACTCACGTCAACTTCAGTTCCATTTTGAGGCAAATCTATTCTCTATTAATATTTAAGGAATCAAGATTTTGGCCACAATACTTAGGTAAAAGCAAAAACTATTTAAGAAATTAGAGACAATGTTAAAAATTGATTCCTCAAATAGATCTTGTGATGATAATTGTCTACTTCTGAGCACATAGCCTTGAGGGAAAGCAGAACTAAAACTCCAGTATTTTTTCCCTCTCTGAAAAAGACTGCATAAATTGTAATTTTTTTAAAAAAATATATTGTATTTTTATCTATTTTAAAGTTCTCATATTTATATTCCCCTTCTGGAAAACTCTACATTAAAATTTTATGTAGGTTATGGTCTCTCTGAAATTTCCATTCCCCAAAAAGGAAAATTTAAAAAAAAAATTATCAGGAGTTCAATTTTACTAGTATACTGTGTTGCAACTTATTTGAAGAGGGGAAAAAAAAAATCCCAACCAGATAAAGTTTAAATTTGGTTGTGTGTAAATTTATTTGGACTTGTAATACTGCAGATTCTATACATGGGTTGCAAAAGGTGTGCAGGCATATCCACAACTTTATTCTAAAAAATCTCTTCAAAATTTTTCAGGATCCTACTTCAGCGTGGCAGACAAGTAGTAGCAAGAAAAAGAAGTGATTAAAATTAAGCAGATATTGCAGGTAGATTTGCAACAGTACTTCCTCCAACCATTTTCCCTTGCCACAGTACAGTGGACATTGATGCAAGATTCCATAGTTTTAATGAACAGTTAAGGTGCTAATGTGGCAACAGATGAGCAGATCTTTTCAAGAGGCAGTTACTGTAGAGACCTCAAAAACTAAGGTAAATTTCAGTGACAAACCATAGGTAAAGTCATTTCAAGTTGTTCAAATGGCCATAAGTCATTAAAATTTAGAGGACCTCTAGACAAAAGACAAAACAAGATGAACTCTTGTGAAGTTTATCTTTGAAAAGATAAGCAAAATACAGATTTTATTCAAACATATAAAATATGGAATCTCTTGGAGGGGATTGTTCTGTTTCATTTTCAAAAGGGCAAACCCATCCTGCTTTGAGATTTTTGTCTGTTTTTTTTTTTTTTTTTCTCTCTCTAGAAGCTTTGACAACATGAATAATAAGTTTTTTATTCTTCTTATTCACAGGTACCCCAAAATGAAATAACACTCTTTCCCTACTCCTGCTTCAAGAACCATACATCTCTTATCATTAATATAACAAAAACTGCATGTAGGAATGCATAGTAAAACAGTTTATTTCTTGCAGCTCTACATATTGGACAAAAATAAGTCACAGATTCACTGCAGTAAAAATGTGTTGAAAATAATGTAGTATATCACTTTCAAGTTTGCATTATGCATAAAAAATATGACAACATCAAATACACTGTTAGAATAATGAGCCTATAATCTGAGCTAAAGGGAATACCTGAACACTGGAGTTTTGTTTGGTGGAATATCCAAAACCTGTTTCCCGCTGATTGTTCTGTGCTACAAGGGCCTTAGGAGATTGATTCTTCATTAATTAGTAAAAATTTGCAGCAGCAAATGCAGTTTTGCCTGGATGGGAATGGGGAGAAGGGAGATGAGGAGACGTCTGGTTCAGACCGGGGTGTCTCCTGCTGTGTGTCACCAGTCAGACAGCAGAACAACAGGAGCCTTTGCACAGCCATCCTGTCCTCTGGGTCTGTGTGGAGGTGGTCTGACAGGCACTGGGTTGGGAATGAGTACAGTGACTGTGATACTGCTGATGCCTTAAGTTTTAGCTTTCATGTTTTTCAGAGTCTGTGTTGCCTAGGGGTGTAGTTCTGAGCCTCATATTAAGTGTTAGTAAGCTCTCTTCACAGAGTAGGTAGACAAAACAAATCCTTTTCCTGCTGAAGACCAAGGACAACTTTCAGGCCCAAAAGCATCAGCAACAGTGGACTGAAGAGAGAAACAAGAAGGATGAGACCTCACAACCTGAAGCTGTAATTGAACAATTAACCCCAGTATGCCAGTGGACTAAAACATAAAAATGTAAGACCTTGTGATTGGTCACCCATTTTGTGACATTCTATACCCATCTTGGGTGTAGCCCTGGTCTGCCTTTCAATAAATGCCTACTTTATTCTCTAGCTCTGTCCAGTCTCTGTTTCAGGTCAGCCTTCCTAAGGCATCACTGCCACCACATTTCCTCCCTCTGGAGCAGCCATTCTTTGCTCTAAGGGCAGCAGAGTATGGAACAAAGCTGGAAAGTACCTGATTACTGTAGAGGATGATTTAGAGTGATATATCAGGAGTAGGACTGGAAATTAAGGAGAAAACCTGGAAAGAATCTGAAGAAAGAAGTTTTAGCAGCGCTCTAGTACCTGAAAAAAGGTCCTTCTGGGATATAGTATTTCAGGAGCAAACAAACACAGTCTAAGGGAAAGAGACAAGAAAAATGGCATGAAGTAACAAATACAAATGATTAAACTCTATCCAGTATCTGGGAAAAAGCAAGTAGCCAAGAAGCCTGAAGTATAGTGAGTTTTGTGTTATAATAAACACAGTAGGATAAATGTCCATATGGCATGAGTGAGAGTAAAATTTTACAGGAAAAAAAGGAGTACAAAATAGCTTGTCTAAAAATTTGAGAATTCTGGAAAATATTTGGACTGAGGGCAAGAGGCTTTTTTTTTTTGCACTGGTGTACTAAAGACTTGGAGGCTTTATGCATTTTTTTAATAACAGAGGAAGTAGAAGAACATATGGTGGCTCACTCAGAGTAAATTCAAAAAGAATCAAATCAAACCCAAGGGAGTAAAATTTCTTTTTAAAATACAGGCACAGACATACACAAACACAGGCACACATACAGCATTGCTCAGAAAAAAGACCTCACTAATATTTTACAATATTTTTTGGCACTAAACTTTTTAGGTCTGATACACATATTTTAAAATTTATTGTGGCATAAGTGTACAAAAAAATAGAGATTTCTACTAAAAAGTCACACCGCGAAAGTTCTAGATACCAAATATTATCTGTATGAGCACCCTTTGTTAGGAAAATATGAGGCTTTTGTATTGCAATTGCTATAGCAGATACTACCTGCACTTCGGTATGCTCAATTATCTGGTCTTAACAGCAGCATACTTTATTTCAATATCAACCTTTTACTACAGTCAGCAAATATTGTGTATTTTGTTTAAATTGACATGTCATATGTTATTATAAAATATGAAAAGGAATGATTGGTTTTTTTAGAGTTAGGCAGAATCATTTTACTGTGGTTTGGCTCAAATGAATAGCATATTTTCTTTTAGACAAGCCTCAAAAAAACCTATGAGAAAATAGTGCAACCAATAAAACAAACATTAAAATGTGAAATACAAACTAATGATTAATTGTTTACATTTTTATTAAATTACTTACAGACCTGACTGCATCTTAACCTCCTCTTGGACTGGAAAGTATAAATAATCTTTTTATGAGATGGTTGATAACTGAGATAATACAGGTATCAGTTTTCATGCATATATACAAATCGCCTTTGCATGCTGTATACCACTTTATGTTTGCTATACCACTTTATGTTTGTTTGTCGAGATTGTGTTTAGAACAATAACAACCCCCTCCCCCCCCCCAAAAGTAGAATTCTTTAGGGGTCCTCATTGACTGTGGGTTTTTTTATACAATTATCTTAATGCTGAACTCAAGAGTAAATGAGTCAGTCATCACAATCTCCTCATGAAATGAAGACAGTGAGATTAAAGTTGAAAAATCTGCTGTACTATTGAGCGTAGTTACTGATTATACCCTGGAATCAACAATCAAAATACAGTGTGTAAAAACAGGCAGTGATTTTAAGACAAGCATAACTTCCAGTTGTCTGAATGCTGTCCTAAAACTTCATTCCAGCTTTTGTTCAAACATTGGGCAAATATAGACAATGGTTGTGAAAATAGTAGCTGGAAAAATATTACTGAATTATTAATTGATGTAGCATTTACTCTTGTCTATTATCAAGAAAGTTCTTTCTTGGTGACTTGTTTCACACTGGCAAAGCTGTATATATTCGTTATCACTAGAAGATGATTTAAAATTCTTTTACTTCCAGCACTTATGTACTACAAAGATTGGTAGCTCACAATATCTTCCTAAAGATGAGACATCCTACATGATCCAGTAACTTGCTCTTCTAGATATTTTAAAAAGTGGAGAGAATAAAAAATGCTGTGGCAGGGAGCAGGCACAAGGACACAATGGTGATTGTTATGGAAAACACAAATCCATGATTTCTGTATGAGGTAATATTCCCAAAAGATTGGGAAGTAGTAAACAAAAAATTGAGAAGCCCTAAAAAAAAAGGAAAAATGTATCATTGTCTTTGAAAAAAGAAAAAAAAAAGATAAGGGATAGGAAAAGGGAACTATTTTTGAGCAGGAAGTTGACAAAAAAAAGCAAAAAAGATAGCCTTTCATATATGTCTTCTTTGCTTGTTTGCATACCGTTTCTCCAACTTTTCAGCTATAATTGTTCACTAGTTTTGAGCAGTGGACCAGCATGGTTTATAGCTTAGTACTCATCCATCCAAATGTCTATATTCACTAACATATGAATAGGATATTCTTCCAAATTGGACTGATCATTCAGATATAAGTGATATTTTTCTAGAGACAGACACATATTTTCCATCAGTATACATTTCATTTTATTTCTGTAATAAAATTGATCATGTCCTCAAAAACACCCTAGGCATGTTGAACTTGTCTCTTACTCATGACTTTAATTCTAATAGATCTCCTTTATCCCATAAGAATTTGTTGTTGATAGGGATTTTGTTTGTAAAGAACTTCAGATAAGTGTGTGTTGAAAGATGTTCCCATACAGAGTGTTCTTTTTAGGAGGCATTTTCATTTTAAGGATTATCACACCACTGGGAATTCTGAGCTTTGTACACTTATAATCAAATCAACCCTGCTTCCTCTGAAAGTTTTCATCTCTCAGAAATATCCCTTTTGAGATTCATATTAGTGATTTTATCCACAGAGATTTTTTTACAGTTAAATTAAATCTTCATGAAAGTGTTTTTTCCTCGCTGGAGAAAAGATCTTGAAGGAACAGAAGACCTAATGCTCTTATATATCCATTTCTGTCTATTTGAGTAGAAAGTGCATGAAAATTGTCTGATTTCCCTACAAGCTTTCCATACAATTAAAGTGTTGTGCTCTGGAAATAGTTAGGAAGCATATTGTCTTATTTTCATTTACTACTTCCAGTCTATATTTACTCCCACTGGTGGCCCAGAATTTCAGACCGTGTCTCAGTAAAAGTATTGCATGCAAGAATACCTTAAGTCACATGCAGGGGATTTTTCTAATAAAAAAACACCACTCAAATCTCGCCCCATTCTTCCCAAAGTACAGATATTTGTAAAAATACTATTTCAAATACACATTTAGTTTATGGAGGTTTTTATATTACAGTATTTTAAAGATAACTCTGCCATTAATTCTTGTATGCTACCTGAGAAATTCCATAGGCTGATGAAGATACCCATCAATAAGGGAAGGAACAGGGCAAAAAGGAAGGGAGGGAGTGGGAGGAAGGGAGGGAGGGAGGGAGGGAGGGAGGGAGGGAGGGAGGAAGGAAGGAAGGAAGGAAGGAAGGAAGGAAGGAAG
>VZUI01090243.1:0-55156 GCA_013401135.1 Cettia cetti
CCACTTTGAAATTCCTGTGAGGAGGCTGAATTTTATTGTTTGCGATCTTCTTTAGCAGCTCATCATTCAGCTCATCCATTTGGTGAATAAGTTCTGTGGAAACAGGTAGGGAATGAAATCAAGTCTTCAGTCAAAAATCCCATTAAATGTGTTTGTGGGGAAGTTGTAAGGAAAATGGGAGTATAGCTCAGCATTTTTATTTAAATTCAGCCCAGAAAAGTGCCTCCCTTCCTGTGCCCCTGTGCTGCCATTTATTTTTCTTTCATCACCCCTTGGCTGTTGCCTGATGTGGAAGGACATATCTGTGAGAATCTACAACTGGAGAGTTGGAACTGAGAACTGTTCAGTCCTCTCTGCTGCTTCTAGTCAGTAATTTGCTCATCCCAGAGCTCCAGGTTTTGCTCCACACTGGAACAGAAGCCACAGGAAGCACAAACAGGGAGTGAGCAGCACTCTCATGATGAGATGAGCTTGAAGGTCCCTTCCAGCCCAGGTCATCCTGTGATTCTGTGAGAACTCCAGTGACACTACATCCAGTGTCACTTTCCCCATGAAATTCCTGAGGACTGTGGAGAACAATTCGGTGTTATGAACAGATTTGTGTCCTTGTATTTTGGGGCTTTTCATAGTCCCAAAATGTCTCCTGCTTCCAGGAGTGAGCAGGGTGGGATAAGGGGTGAGGTGAGCAGGGCCCCTGGTCTCTCTCCTGCTCTATGACCCCTGCAATATGTGCAGGGTGAGAGAGTGATGTGGATCTCCTGTTTGGCTGGGAATTCTGTGGAACCATATGAAGGAACCGGCCAGGCAGGTGCTGAAAGTGTCACAGGATATGAGCAAAAGGAAGGGAGAGAAAGGGATTGACCTGACCTGTTCTTTACACCCACTTAAACATTTTGGAAGAGAAAGGAAACTCTCTCCTTGAGAGGAGGAAGGTGAAGCTGGAGGAAGGAGGAATGGGGTGATCACTTGCCCTGCTCATCCTGGGCTAAGAGCCCAGAAGGTGTCATAAGCTCCAGAGTTGCTCTCTTGGCTCTTGTTCTACCTGGAATGGCCTCCAGACCCGGTGCTGTTCTATTTCTGATCACTGAAAGGTGCAGGGGAGCCCCTTTGGTAGGTCTGATCCCCAGAGCACCCAAACCCAGGGGACCCCAGTGTGGGACACAGAGTGGGACACACACTTACGTTCTTTGGCGTCCTGTGGAGAGTTGCGTGATAACATCTCACTGCCCCACTTATCCCCAGCGTAGCTGGCAGGCAGCTTGTGAGTGGGACTGGATGGGCCATAGCCCCGGGGGCTCAGGTCTCCTTTGTACCTCTGGTTAGACTGGATAGAAAGGGGAAAAAAAAAAAAAAAGTAAGAGTTTTTTTTCCACCATTTTTCATTTTCTTAAACTTTCCACCTCGCACCCATGGAGGGACAAACTGCCATGTTGTCTTTGTGCTGATGTAGGGCTGGTGAGATCTCAGGTGGAGCTGCATGGAGGAAGTTAATTTCTGGGAATGAAAAACCCAAAGCAAAGTCTGAAGTTTGTGCAAGGGAATTCCTAGACATGCCAAACATGTTCAATCCCACTGGATGGCAAAGCCTCACTGCTCCATAGCTGGGATGCGAAGCGTGACAACTGCCAAGGGCCTGGAGCAGACTGGGAAGTTTTTTGATATTTCGATTATACTATCAAGGATTTATCCAGAAGCCTGCTGGGCCCCCTTAAGATTTGTCCAAATTCTCCAATATCAAAACAGGGAAGCAATTCCATGCTTCCCTGGGGTGTTTAGGAAACTCCAGTTCAATTTCTGTAGAGCAAATTGCAGTATTAACTTAATGCTCCCTTAGATGGCATTTCCATCTGCCTCCACTTAAGTGACGTGTTCCTCCTGCTGCACTGAACTGGTGAGGGAAGTGTCCATCTTTAATTTAACCCCCAGCAAAAATCTTGACATGGAAAAATATAGAGAACAGGAGGGTACGGCACAAATGGGAAGAATAGGCCTTATTTGGGAAGGCGATCATGGCAAAATGGGAGCCTTATCATTGGAGACTAAGAAATGTCCTGGCTTTTTCTGCTTCTGAGGGTTCATCCTGACTTGAGCATAGTATCCTAAGAAATTCAGGGAAGTCAAATGACAAGATTATTCCCAGAGGCAGATTGTGCCCTGCAGCTGGTACCAGTCAGGTACCACCTGGCTACAGACCTGTTCGAGCTCTTCCAGTTTCACCACATCCAGGATATTGTATGGAACGTAACCGGCCTGCCCACTCCGGTTGAGCAACTTCCACCATTGCTTATTATCTTCCAACACCTGAGAGAGGGACAAAAATAAATCTGCTAGTGGGAACATGGGATTTCAGGCAAATTCAACCAGCATATGGTGGGGATGGACCACCCAGAAGGTGAAGTTGCCAGAAGGACATCATTGAGGCCAGGAGCTCTGATTAGATCTGCTGCCCTCAGATGCAAACCAGGATTGAAACTTTTCCTGGAAGGCATCAGAATTTATCATAAGGATGAATAGGAAAGCACCTCTGGGTGCTGAAGCACTCAGAGTTGCTATGTAATGTCCTTGTTTCTCCAGTTATTTTTTTACAATGACTGAGTTTCTGTTGTCTTTTCGTGTTTAAATAAATATTTTTTTAAAAGCTACATTTTCTACAGAAACCTTTTCCCTAGCTCACGGATCAGTGTTAGCCCAAGTCATGTTCCACATTTTCCAGCTACAGACAGAGAAAGGTTATGAAATAGGTGTTTTTTGGAGAAAACAATTCCTCGTGGAGGGAGAAGGGGTAATAAGGAACACAGACCCAGCAGGGGATGAGCAGGGCACAACAGGGAGTTGTCCTCCCTCCCCGCTGTGGTTAAGATGGGACCGATGTGTTTGAGCTGAGGAAGTGACACAGCACAGGCAGCCTGTTCCAGCTTTGGATTTGAGCAAAGCTCCGTGTCACTGCTCACACACCACCAGGGAAAACTGAGCTGGTGCTTCCTGGTGTGCTGAGCTCTCTCCTGCTCCCGGGAAGGGGAGGGGACACACTTTTTCCCAGGAGCAGTCTCGTACCTCCAGGATTTCATCCTTCAGCACAGAGAGCTCGTTGGCGTTTCGCGCGGTGAAATCGTAGCGGATTTTGGCAAATCTCCTGGGCACAGCCACTCCCTGGGCCTCAAAATTCCTGCAGGAGAGAAAAACTGGAGCTTTAGTGGTGACCCATCCAATTACAAGGCCAAGAAAATCGGAATTAGAGAGGATAAATGATCCTCTTTCCCTGTTCCACATTGCATCTCTACCACTTGATCTTCCTACCAGGACCACTGATAGGGTGAATGAGAAAAATACGTTCTTTTACTTATATAATTGGATTTAAGGTATTTTGCTCTGGATTTGAACTCTTGTAGTAAAGCTTATAAATCTTTTAGATTAGAACAGAAAACCATGGAAAAACAGCCTGGCTTGAGGGGCTTTTCCCCAGACTAGAGCTGGCGACAGAAAAATGGAGAGTCAGCTGAAAACTTGACTCAAATCCCTGCAAAGTGATGTGTCAAATCACAGCAGAAGACTCATGTGGAATTTAGGAAGAGTTTGGTGGCACTTGGATATATGACAACTTCCAAGGTGTGAGATCATGTAAACAAGGAAGCAGATGGAGCCTCTAAACTCTGAACTAAAAGTACTTTGATGAAGGTTTTGTCCCATGGAGTAACTGGCAATGGAAAATGAGCATTGAGACTCTTAAAAGGTGGAAGAGCCATCTTTCCCTTGGGAAGAAGCCTGAGGCAAAAGGGTGGCCTGGTTGGTTCTGGGTTTGGAAGTGAACTTTCCAAAACTTCTGAAGAAAGGGGAGGGTTTTTTCCCCATTTTCTAGAATTCTGTCACATTAAGAAGAGCTGTCTGAACCCAGCGCCCTGTCAGTTCCCTCAGGGAGAAGTGGGCAAGACTGGAATATATGGTTTTATTCAGCTTCTCATCACTGGATTTGCCTCAGGTTGTGTCTAAAGCCAGGGGGAGCTGTTGTCTCCAGTGAAACAAAGCTCCTTCCTCAGCGTAAATGTTCTGCAGCAGTTCTGGAAGCTTGGGCTGCTCTTCCCTGGCCCAGTGTTTCCAACAGGGCAAAGTTTGTGTGTGCTCTTCCCTTAGGGCAAATTCCTCTTGTAGGCAAATTCCTCTTCTCTCTGTGCAACCTGTGGTGGCTCTGGGATGAATAGAGAGAACTGTGTCTAGAGGGGCCAGGAAGGGCCAGGAAGTACTCCAAGGGCTGGAGCATTATACAGACAGGCTGGGAGAGCTGGGAATGTTCAACCCGGAGAAGAGAAAGCTCCAGGGAGCCCTTAGAGCCTTTTCCGGTGCCTAAAGGGCTCCAAGAGAGCTGGAGAGGGACTTTGGGGAAGATCCTGGAGTGACAGGACCAGGGGGAATGGCTTCTCACTGCCACAGGGTGGGTTTAGATGGGATATTGGGCAGAAATTCTTCCCTGTGAGGATGAGGAGGCCCTGGCACAGGTTGCCCAGAGAAGCTGTGGCTGCCCCATCCCAGGAAATGTTCAAGGCCAGTTTGGACAGAGCCTGGAGCAACCTGTGATAGTGGAAGGTGGCCCTGGCCATGGCAGGGAGTTGGAACTGGGTAATCTCTAAGGTCCCATCCCACCCAATCCATTCTGTAATTCCATGATTCCAACGTGTCTACACATATGGAGAACCAAAGTGCAGCATCTTTGGCACCTGATCCTTACGGTGACTTTGGTGGGCTGATGTTGGGAAACAAGACCTATGGATGGACTGATGAAGTCAGCCATCTTTGCATCCTGTGGTGAAAAATACCTGAGATTCCTTTCCTTGCAGAGCTGCTGGGGGTTAAACAGCTCACAGCAATAATCCCTCAGCTGATCTTTATCTTCTCTTGGTGGTTATCAATAGTGGCAGGGAGTTGTCTCCAGGATGCCCAAACTTCCCAGTGTCACCATATGTGTCCATATGCGTTCATGAGGTTCCAAGGTAGGAGCTGAAGCTCCGGGGGTGCAGATCCATTACCTATTTCCATGTGGAGTGACATTCTGTTTGAAGGCATCCCCAGCCTGTGTCTGCTCAGCTGTCGGGCCACGCTTGAGTGAGGAGTTCCGGTAAGGATATCCATTGGCTGAGGAGAGCTGGAAAGGCAGATGTGGAGTCAGTGTTACTAGGAAAGGGGAAAGCTGATCAGAGAAAAGGAGAGGGATAGTGGGAAATGAGTCATGGCCTGGCAGCTTTTGATCAAGATGTTCTTCAGGGAAGCCTGTGTCCCTAGAGCTCAGTGACATTGTAGGGTCCTGTTGCCTTGAATCAGGAGAGGCTGATTATTGCTGCCCTTTTCCAGCCCCTTTTCCTTTCTGTATTTAACAGGAGCGACCAGATCCAACTGAGTTTTGAGCCAACTACTTGTTGCACACCACCACACCCCCTGCAGCTCCATTTCTCTGGAAGAGGGGGAGGGAGAGGGAAGAGACAATCCCCAGGGACACAGGACTAACCTCCTCTTGCAAGTGTCCAATGTCTATTTCCCAGGGAGCTCCACGGAAGATTTCTGTGGGTGGTTCCCAGCCATTGCGGAATTTGGGGATGTAGGTGGGGATGTTCGCGTCTCGGGGCCACTCAGCTCTAGGACACACAGTGGGAATATAAGGTGACATTCACAAAGAATGTGTCTTTGAGAGAATCCCCTCAAAGGAGAAGCAGGAGCATCAGGGCACCCAAGCATCATGTCTGCCTGGGGAGCCTGGGAACATGGCAGCTCTGTCCTCACCTGGATCTGGTCCATGTCTCCCCCAAGGAATCCCAGAGGTTTATCTCTTTGGGTGTCAGGTGACCTCTCAGGAAATCAGTGGCATCTTTAGAAAGCAGTGGGCTGAGGACAGACCGGGCCATCTCGGGGCCGCCACAACTATTGATGATCTGGGTCACACACAAACCACACCAAGAGGAGAGAACTTGCAAGAAACTGTCAAAATGTTAAACCAGGGACACACAGAGGACCAGGAATCAAAGACATCCAAATCCTTGGATCAGCTCAGTCACCTCAAGAAACATCAACCTAAGTCTTTGAAGGAGACTGGACAGTTCAGGGGAACATGCAATTTTTTTGGATTGGAGTCAATGCAAGATCTGATCTACAAATAAGCTGTTGCTACAGACAAGTGAAGTGTCACAAGCTGACACTTCAAAAATGGAAAGTATCTTGCTATTCCTGTGTCCTTTCTGGCTCCTTTTCCAAGTTGGGATTTCTACTTCCAAACATTTTCAGTGCAAATACTGAGCCATGTTTGCCTGAAGGTGAGACCAGACAGAATCCCAGGGGGAACCCCAGCTGACTGCCCCTTTTGTTCACAGTAATGCTTTATTGATTGGATGGAAAGATTCATATTTTCTGGGGTTCCTGTATTTACTTCAAGCTGCAAACTGGATCAGAGGCAGGAACAACCAGCACCACTTCTGGATGTTTCTGAGAAAGCTGTGGCCAGGCGTGAGCAGTTTTCTAGCCCTTCTGCACAGTCTGTCTGTTGTAAGTGTGAACTAGAAATAAAAGGGAAGTGAGTTCCCAGTGAGACCTGGGAATAAGATTTACCAGTTCCAGTGGCCCAAATAGGAAATGCACCAACTCTGAAGCGCTGGGGTTCTGGATGTGCTTCCTCAGTTTGGCCTGGAAAGAGAAACACAGTTTAACCCTAACCTGAGTGTGCCTTCTCTTTTCTGTCACATGGGAGGAGTGTTGCTGGCTGATGAGAAGAGTAAGGGATAGGGGAGTAGGAATCATTCATTTTACTTTGCGTCCATTTCTAATTCCTGATTAATTTCAGGAGGGATGGAATACCCTCTCTGTTAAATCAGTGCCTTGGAAGGTAATTTGAACAGACACACAAACCTTTGGCTTATTTTGCAAGTCCTAGTGAGGACAGGCCAGGGTTATGGTTGCTTCTGCCTATTGCAGGGTTGAGAATCCCACTAGTTCCATGAATGAAAACAACAGGATAGGTGTTTTGAGGGTCCCTTGGCAATTGCTGAACAAGGGAAAGTCTCCACCAAGGTCATGCCTGTGGCACCCGCAGCTGCCCTGGCCACTGAAAGGCACCAAATCCAGTGATATTTGAGGTGAACTGTGGCAGAATGGAGGAGCAAACACTTGGGATTAATTTACTGTAAGAACTCAGTTTGGGCAGCAGCAATTAGTGGAGCTCTGGTGAGAAACCTCTCCAGTTTGTGCTTCCATTCAGGCTCCTCCTGTCCTGGCCTCCTGGCACTACTGCCATGGGAGACAAGGTCCCTGCTCCTACCAAAATGCAAAGCATTTGAAATGCTGGAGATTAAACATTAATGTGGAGTGGGAAGTGAGAAACAACTGCTGACAGCAGGGTGACCCAGTGAACGGGCACTTCCCAGGTACTCAGCAGCCATGTGGTGAGGAACATGGCAGGGCTTCACCATGGAGTCCCAGCTCTGCTCCACGCTCAACCCTGGGCTCTTGCCAAGGGATAAGCTGCTCCTGATCCTGAGCAGGGACAAATTATCCGTATTTGCTTCTCAAAGAAAAGGCTGGAGCTTAATGTCCTGCCTTAAGATTGTTTACAATCTCTGGGGCTTTTTTATTAATGACTGCCCAGGAAGGAGCTTGGAGGATGTGTTTGCTCGACAAGTTTGGTCACAATGACAGAATTCCTGCTGCTTTGTTAGCCTCCTGGTCTCTTGTGTTTCACTGAGCAGAGCTGGTAGCACTGGGAACATCTTTATGCTCTTGCTTTTCATCCCCTCCACAATACAGAGGGTCTGGCAGGGGAGAAAGAGAGGGGCCAGGAATATCAGAGTAATGGGGTACTTCAGTTACCGTCAAGCAGAGACTTCCCGAGCCTGGATCTGAAAAGACCCAGGTGTTGCAACCCTCTGGCTGCTCTGTCCCATCCTGGACTTGATGCCTCTAGTTTTGGTTTGACAGCCTGTCCCAGAAAACCTGCACAAGCCTGACACAGTGTTTGTCCTGAGTTCTGAAGAACCTGGAATTCACACTGTTGTCCCTTGTCAGTATTTTCTCTTCAAGCTTTTTTCTTTCACTGCTGGGATACTTGGGGAAAAGCCCTGTCTCTGCATAGGATGGAAACTCCTCTGTGCCTTACCAAGAGGTTAAAAGCCAGTTTGGTTTTCTGGAAGCAGTCAATGAACTCGGCCTCGCTCGGGGGTCTTGCTCGGAGGGTCAGCATTCCCTCTGCCAGGAGAAGGGACACGTTAGTGAGAGCATCCCCTCTGGGAAGGTTCCATCTGCCTGCTGTGCAGAAGGCACAGCAAAAATGGGTGTTGAGACCAGAACTACTGAAAATCAGGGGTTCAGGGAAAGGCAAACTCCCTCTGCATGCCAGAGGTTCCATGTGCTCTACCAGAGGTGCTCATGGACAGTGGCACCTCCCAAACTGGTGTGCCTGGATCTGTGGCTGTGCCACAGCATCGATCCAGCCTTGTTGGGCCAGGAGCTGAGGTGTCCCCCCACCTTCATTCATGACCCCCCTGTGCTCCCCATTTGTTGCAGCTGCTGCACTGCACCTGCTGGCCCTTTCTTCTTGTTCTTCTTCCCTTTCTTCCTTTGGTTGAGCTGTCGGAATGCCTCTGCAGCCTTCTGGAGCCGGGCAACGAACACTTCGATATCATCCAGGGTGCAGTTCAGGATTTGCTGTGAGGACAGAAACCCAAGGGACCAATGTGAAAGCGAGCCTGGGCTGCACACAGCTGGGAGTCTGAATCCCAGGGCCAGCTGCATTTCCCAGGAGAATGCACACGAGTGGAAAATCCATGTATGGCATGAAATGTAGCTCAGTGCATCCCTCTGCAAGCACAGAGCTGCTGGGCCTGGCTGTGTTCTGTCCTTACCAGTGTCACAAGTGACCCCTGCTAATGGATGGCTGGAAAATAACCCAAGTGGGACGGGGAGGAGCAGAGCTGGAATCAGCAGAGCTGCCTCAGGTCAGAGGACATTGTTACTGACATGGTGACAAAGACTGGCTTTTGGTCACCTTATCTTTATGCAAAGCATGTATCAACTGGAAAAATGCCAAGATGATGCATTAAATGTCTGCTCATGGAGGAGCCCCTTGCTCCCTGCCTCTGCTCCTGCCTATGGACTGTGCAGTGTCCCTGTCACCCACCGTTTCCTTTTCAATCTTCTGTGCTAACATGGCGCGAGATTCCTCATGGTCGTGAGAGCCAGAGCTTCGTCGTTCATAGTCTGCAAACAAGGGAGAGAAAAATATATTTACTATCAGAGGTTGGAAATAGGCTCCATGAAAAGCAGGGATTCACAGGATGGTAGCTCCCAGCTAGAGTGCTTGTTCTGGGTTGTGAAGGCACCTCAGGAATAATGTTTGTAATAGGTGCAAAATCCCAATCATCCTGCAAAACCCAACCCCAAGGCACCTTCCGGTTTCCAGAAGCCACATACCCAGTGTGGGGGAGGATATTCCAGTGGGAACAATTGCTGGGGTGGCCCCTCATGCAAAGCAAATGGTGTCAGCTCAGGGCAGGGGCTTGGAAAGGGCTGGCACAGCAGGATCTGGTGAGTGGGAGAACTGGGGAGGCAGTTTTGGTAAAAGGACTTTTGACCATGACAAGTCCATGGAGTCTGTGGAGTTTCTGGGAGCTTTTATTTGTTGAGCAGAAGATGCCCAGTGGTACAACACTTACTTTCACCACGTGGAGACCACTTCAGGAAGGTTGTGTGCCTGGGTTAATTAGTCCCCATCCCCAGGAAAGACTTCCTGAGTGCTCCATGTACCTGGATCATGATGGGAAGGAGGTGCCACCCTGTTCCTGTTCATTGCTGAGCTTCGCATGTCATGCTGGATCGGGATGGGAGCTGGTCCTTGAGGTGGGGGGAGGATGGATTGTCTCTGCTTGATCTTTTCCTGGTTTGCCCTGCAAGGAAAATGTCACAGAACCCCATCAGTGACTGCAGATCCCACAGAGACTGGAGTGTGACTAAACCACTGGAAACAGGGATTTATTGTTGTTGCTCCCAGCTGTATCCCACAGCACTTACTTGAGTGTCTGTGGCCGTATCTTCTTCCCATGCTTGTGGTCTGCCAGGGCACTTTCTATGTCCTCATGAACCATCTCCGCCTCAAGGATAAAACAGGGATGTTTTAGGAAGGATTGGAAGAAGGGGGAAAGGGCAGACAGCAAGAAATGTTATGTTGTTTCACACCAAGCAGGGGGGCTCTGCTCACCTCCACCTCGTCACAGTTGAAGAAGTGGATGTCAGGTTTGTGCTGGTCAGAATCCTGACACACCAGCAGGAGGATGGAGGAATAGCGCATCTGATTGAGCACTGTCTGGCAGTGCTGCACTGTCGGCAGGGGGAAGTCCTCCAGCTCCTCCTGCAAGAGAAGGGGGAAGGTGTCTGCAATGGGGAACTATTAAACTGAGGGGGAATGGTCCTGTGCACAAACTCCTGGGATTCCTTAGCTGATCTTCCTTAGTTTGTCATTGCTAAAACCATCCTGTTCCCACGCTGCAGAGCTGACTCTAATTCAGGAGAGGATTTTGGTAGTGATTCACCCTTGTTTGTGCTCCTTAGCACTTGTCCTCTCCCAGGCAGAATGGAAAGGGCACTCACTGCACCCCACACTTCAGTCTGGGGTCAGTCCCACAGGGCTCCAGGTACCTGTGTCTCACAGTCCAGCAGCTTGATGGACTTGTCATTCACTTGCAGCAGCATCTCCTGTGTCCAGATCTTCTCTTTGGAGTTGAGCAGGATGAGTTTCCGGATTGCATCATCCACTGTCGTGATGGACTCGCTCTTGTCCATGATGAAGGTGGCCAAGTGCTGAAGTTGGGGAGAGAAAGGAGATAAAAACAGGTGAAAAATGCTTGTTGGGGTGTGTAAATCGGTGATGAAAGCATCTCTAGAGGCTTCAACTACTGTTTGTAGTTTCTCAGAGCTCAGGTGTGAAAGCATTGCTGCACAAAAGAGTTTTGGTTGTTGGTACCAGCCTGGTCATGGCAGTGGAAGATTTGGGTTTCATAATGGGTTTTCATAACCAGTTTCACCACTTGCATATTACTCCCATCAATTCCAGCAGCTCTGACCCCCATCCAGCAGGGCAAATGCTTCACACACATGAGTTATTCCCCAGGCCCCTCTGAACCTGGCTTGGAAGTAGAACTATGGCAGTCCATATGCCAATAGTTTGCTTGCCATGCTATAAAAACATTTGTGTTTTGCTTGTCTTGTGTAGCAAACCTGCCTGTGTGGGATTTGTGCCTGGCAAAGAGCTCACACAAGCCATGGGCAAGCATTGGTCCTCTGTCCCAAGTGGGATCCCTGCAATGTGTGGGGTCCCAGGCTCTGGGAACAGCTACTCTGGAGAGCTTCTATGCTGCAAAGCCTGCAGGAGGTCCAAATCTGGCAGCTCACTCTACACCAGCCCTTTAAGCCCCCCCTTAGGGTTGAGGTTACCTTCCCCGCAAAAATACTCAAATCAGCACTCACAGTAGTGAAAATGGGTGTTGCTGACTGTAGGAAAGGATATTTTGCTGTTTGCCTCTGTCCTGCCCTGTGGCTTTGCTTGGTTATCCTGGTTTTCCTACCTCCCTTCACCTGTCCTGTAAACCCAGCCAGGTTTCCATGCTGTCCTCCTCTCCTTCGCTGCCCTCTGTGTGCACTTGGGCCAGAGGCAGCCCAGCCACAGCGTAACCATCCAGGCTGCTCTCCCATCCCTGCTCCAACTGCACCCTGAAGTGTGAGGTGATCCAAGCCCTGCACTTGGCACTGTATGTACAGAGTTTGTGTAATGGGACAGCACTTGCAGCTTTGGCCTGCTCCTGGGGCTCCATGGGAAGGGAATGTTGGGCAGGGAGGCAGCTGTGGAAAGGAGAGGTGTGTCACATCCAAATGTTGTGTGCCTAGCAGCAGTGGATGAAGGCCACCCCAAAAATCCAGGTGAGTAAGTGCTACTCCCCATGGATGGAAGAACTGGTTGTGTCTGCTGGCAGAGGGGACTGCAAGGCAGGAAAAGCTGGGCCTCAGAACAGCCCAGATGTTTGCCCAGCAGTTGTCCCTGGGGCAGTGACAGCACAGCTAGGCCACATGTTCAGGTGATAGCAGGGAAGGGAAAAAATCTCAGGAAGGAAAAGGAGATGGTTCTGTTTCACCTTGTTCTTTTGTTGCCCAGCTGTATTTTTGGTGAGAAGGGTAGGAGAACATGCCTGACTGTCAAAAAGCAGCTGAAGCTTTTCCCTTTCTTTACCAACTTTCTCCAGCAAAGAAAAGCTGGAGGTTTTTAGATGGGTAAGTTACAGGCCTGGGCAAGGCATGTGTGCAGTCCAAAGGTCTGCAACCCTTGGAGGTTTATTGGGCCAGATCCCAGCTTTTGGTCTTGTCCTTGGAATATCAAAGGCCCATCCACCAGCATGACCCTCTCATTTCCTTGCTCAGTAGGGTACAGAACAGCCACTTCAGCAGCAATGGCTAAGCTGGAGAGCCAGGAGCAGATCAACCCCTGGAGCAGGGACACCCAGGTAGAGCTGCCCTGGGGGCCAGGGATAGCAGTGTGGCCACCCCAAAAATGGTCCTGCCGTGCATTCAGATTTTGTGGGGAGGGGGGCAGTGGAATGCCTGCTTCTCTTTGATGCACATATCCTATAGTCTGGTTTCAAAGCAACAGCTGGAAAAATGGGGGATGTTTTAAAGCAAGTCCTAAATTGATGGGAAATTTGAAGTAACAAGTTGAGTTTTGCCTGGCTTTTCTCCCTTTGATCCTGTATCTTCCTGCTTTCTCCCAGTGATCAGACATAGCCTTTTTAGGGATCAAGCAGCTTATTTCTGATGCTGATGCACTCATGAGCTGATTCAGGATCCCAGTGGGTTGTGTCCACAGTTGACATGTGCATCAGTGGGCCATGGAGGAGGATGAGAGAGTTGTTGGGAAAGAATTCCTTTCTCCCTGTAAAAGCCCAGGTAAATACAAAGTGGGAAGCAGATTAAGAGGCAGCAAAAGCAGATGCTGCTCCAGCATGTCCTGCTGTGGGACTGGAACCTTGGAGAAACTGTGGATGTTGGGGTCTGACACAGACCAGACGGACCAGAGAGGGATGTGTGCACTCAGAGCACAGAGCCTTGGATGGTTGTGAGGAAGCACAGGCAAGAACTGTTGTTGCAGTTGGCTCCCCACAAGGTGGATGCAGGGAAAGGCTTGGATTTACAGCGCTGGTAGGCCTGACTGGCAGAAAGTCTTTAAACATGCTCTTGGGCATTAGGGGTGAATAGGGTTTGTGGTGACCCATTTGCAGTTAGATGATTCCCAAGGGCTGGAGGAAGGAGCAGAGAAGAGGACAATCAAGGCCCATTCCTGTGTTCATCAAGCAAAGGCATGGGGTGAGGCACTGTCTAAACAGAACTGGCAGGTGTGTGAGCTGAGATTAGCAATGCAATCACGAATGAAAAATATGCTGGGTGTATGTTACTGTAATTGTAAAATAGTGCATGGGAAGGTATTTGCCAAGCCAGTTTTATCTGTGCAGAGGTGACAAGCCCTCTTCTTTCAGAGCAGTGAGAAGAATGACAGGCATTTTATCAAGATGACAGGCATTTTTATCTCTTCTATTATTTTATCCACTACCTTTATAAGCTTCGTAAATTCCTTTGCTGTTTACTGTTCAGTTATAGAGGGGAAGCTACTTGTCTGACTCAACCATTGCAATATTTTCTGCTTTCCATTTTCTGTAGATTTGGGTGGATTGAGAGGGAGAAGCTTGCTGCTGTCTTTGTTTTATTCCTTAAAACCCCTTTTCATCCAGATGGACATTCAAATACAGCAGCTTTTACTAGAATGCGCAATGACTCCATCCAGCATTAAATTTTGATCAGATTACTTCAAAGGGTGTAAAATGCCTCCTGTTAGGAAGCCTCATTCTATCTCACTGCCTGCCACCACAATCCTGTTTGCCTTGGTCAAAGTTCAGGGGAGAGACTCACAAACGGGTGGCTTATGGCATAATTAATGAAGAATTCATTTACTTGTCACTGTTTAAAGTCCCTTCTCTACATCCATGAGTTACTGCTGAGCCACTGAGTTGGTTTCTCTGATGGAAACCAGGACCTCTTTCCAAACAGGCACTTTACAGGTCTAAATGTAGGCTTTTAAAGGGCCCTATCTCCTAAATTATGATCATCAGGAAGTGTTCTGTCTTTCCTTGCTCAGTTTTCAGTGATGGATGGCCCCACCTCCTCCACAGAGTCCTGTACTACCAAGTTGCATTACAGGAATCACTGAGTTCAGGATGGCCAGGCTGGCTCCTCTTTTGGGGGTGGGTGTCTGTGGCAGTGGGAGATGGATTTGGCTTGTTGCCAGTCTTGTGTGAAGGGGTTTGTGTTACCTGAGAGGACACAGTAGCTGAGGAGAGCTGAAAGTTGATAGTCCATGTGGTCTCTGTTGTTTGGAAAGCTGAGTTCTGGTAACAACCATGGGAACTCTGCTTTTAACCTGTCTGTGCTGATCAGAAGGGTTTGAAGTACAGGGTGACAGGAGGGACAACATTTCCTGCTCTCCTTCAGACACAGAGGAGGGAGAAGACAAGAGCTTCTCCATTTCCTCTTTCCTTGTACAGAATTCCCCTTGTTTATTTAAACCTTTTTTTCCCCCCGTTCTCCTTTACTCAGTGACTTCAGATTTTAATGGTGAGGAGGTTCCCAACTTCCTCTTGGGCTCCTAAAGGTCCAGGACCCAGGAAACACTGCACTACAGGCACCTATCACTGACCTTGGCCTCTCAGCCCCTTTGCACTCCATTGCGTGTGTGTGCTCACCTGGACGTGGTACTGGGAAGTCTCGTGCATAATGACGTTGGAGTTGGAGTATTTTTTTCTTTGCTCTGTAAGAAACAAGAAAAGAAGCATTGGTTGTTTTTCTTTGGATCTGAGAACTACAACTCTGAGTCTTTCTCACAGTCCCTGAGCTGGAAGCTGAGGCTCCGCGGGCGTTGCCAGCAGGTGTCTCTCCAGAACAAGCACTGCCTTTCCTTGAGCTTTGCCTTGGGGATTTCACCTTTCTCCTTGGCCAGCCAAGAGCTTTTAAATCGAGCTCCTCTTGGTGCACTGGGCTGAGCCCAATCCAGCCCACGGCTTGGGGAGCGTACTGAGCACCCGGAGATATCCCAGCGATAAGGATCATGAAAAGATGCCACTGCTCTTCTTCAGAGCCTGGCAAGGGTGGGTAGAAGCTAATTCAAGCCGATTTCTAAAGCTTTTTAACACTTATCCTAACACTCTTTAGGCTGTGCTATCAGCTTGTCAGGACACACGAGTAATTCGCACCTTCTAGCTCTGCTCGTGTGGCTGAAAACCCAACGGTGTTTGGCCTCGCTGTCTGATTGCTGACAGCCCTGGAGTGGTGGCTGCTCCCCAGTAGAAATGATTTATTGATTTATTGGTGGGAATATTGGCAGAGGCATTAATGGAGACTGCAGGGCTCTGAGCCCATGTTTCATACCCCAGCACCAGCTCAGAGGTGGAGTGAGGATGGTTCAGGGGAAAGACCTGAGACCCAGCCCAGCACCCTGCTCAGCCATTCCAGAGTGACCTTGAATAAACAAATTAACATTGCAGCGCAGCCCATTCCCACCTCAGGCCGCCAGGAAAGGCTCAGTGGCACTTTCTGATTGCTGGGGGCTTTGATTGCAGTCTGTCCTACTTGGAATGTGGGGCAAGGTCTGGGGTAGGGCACAGGCAGCGGCATCCCACAGGGATTCAGGGCTGATGTGAGGCACTTTTTTCCTCTCAGTAACCTCAATTTCCTCTCTGAGCATTTCTCATGTAAATAGATGACACTGATGGAAATGAGAACACCACATTCATGTGGAATGGAGACAGATTGGAGTTTTAAGACATCCCATCCCCTCCTTTTCCAAAGGGAGTGGAAAAGGCTGAAGTGGGTGGTCTAGAAAGAAAGGGAGTTTACATTCGGACAGGCAAATGTCTCCAGCCCTGAGAGGAAGGGTGCGGAGCTGTGTTGGGAACTGGCAGTCCCTGAGGGAAGGAAGGAATACTGGGAGAATGAAGTTTCCAGTGGGAGGGTAGCACAGGTCTGTGTTCCTGGTAGGAGAACAGCCCATGGAGCTGTAGCAGTGGTCAGGGCAGCATCTGGTTGCCCTCAGACTCTCTGGGATCCCTTCCAATGTCTTCTCCCCTTCCTCCAAGCTCAAAGAAGCTGCACATGTTGCAGTCAGGTGAGATCTCAGTATGCACTGCTGAGAAAATGTTCACAGGAGCCCTTGGAAGTTTTGGGGGCTGGCCAAAACTTTAGAACTCTGCGTAGCCCAGCTTCCCATCACCTGCACTCAGTGAGTGCAAGAGAGCAAAGACCTCTTTAGCCTTTTGCAGCCTTGTTCAGACAGCAGCAAGCCCTGGGACGGGGAGAATTGCAGATGTTTCCCCTCCCTGTGTTGATTTTCCCTGGAGGAATTTCTGCATTACCTCCACGAGTCACAGAACTAGAACAAAGTGCCTCTCTTTTGTCTCCTGATGTCATTCAAGTGATGTCCCAGAAGCTGCCCAGAGCAAGAAACGGGATGTTTCTGCATGTGCTCCAGAAATCCTTTCAGTCTAGTTGGCTTCTACCTGGCCCCCACACCCATGGAAACTTTTATTTATGTGTTTCCTGCTGGCATCCACAAATAAGACCACGAGGTCTAGAACCAGCCAGACTTTCTGGACAGCAGGGTGCCAAAACACTGAAATCTCCTCCTTTCTTACCACTTAGTTTTGACTTAAACACAGGAAGAATTAAAGATCCAGGTTGCAGATCATGAAAGAGTCAGGTTTGGGCCACATCTATCCAAGGAGTGTGGCTGCTTAAAGAAAACTAGTGTTTTTTGGTTTATTTACTCAAAATAATGTGGTGAAACACTGCTGGGCTTTCCAAGATGCATCACTATTTGTCTTTGATTAAATATGACTCTGGTTGGGCTGGGCTGATCCCAAAATGCTTTTAGGAAGAAGTTCTTCCCTGTGAGGGTACTGAGGCCCTGGCACAAGTTGTCCAGAGAAGCTGTGGCTGCCCCATCCCTGGAAGTGTCCAAGGCCAGGTTGGACCAGACTTGGAGTGACCTGGGACAGTGGAAGGTGTCCCTGTCTATGGCAGGGGATGGAATGAGATGGGCTTTAAGGTCCCTTAACCCAAACCATTCTGGCATTCTGTGAATGATGCCTATAGCAAAATCTGTGGCTGTTTGACTCTTTGATCAAGGGGGATCCTTTCCCTTGCCCAGGTGAACTCCCTTGGCCAGCCATACCTCTGGAGGCAGGTCAGCTGTCCTGTGTGGCTCCACCCTGCCCTTCTGCACAGCCTGCTCCCTGACCTGCTGAATTTTGTATGAGTGCATGCTGGCCTGTTAGCAGCAGCTCATTTCCTCCTGCTTCATCTGACACCTCACACCAGGACACTTGGCATTTCTACAGCGTCCTGCAACAGGACCTCGGCACCTTCAGGTGTCATCCGACCCCTAACCTGGCCTCGGGAGGTGGAGAATTTGCATAATCCCCATGTGACAGATGAGCATTGCAGGAATATAGTGATGTTTTCCCCAAATTAGCTCAGACACCCATCTGCACCTTTGTTTATCTCCTGCTATGACCTTCAGAGTCTGTGGCAGTGGAGGGCTCTGGATATAACACAGGCAAAGGGCAGGGAGAGCTCCAGGGCTGTGGCATCAGTACAGCAAACATCCAGAGGTGATAAAGCTGGCTTGGGCCACAGTAGCCACCACTGTCCTTTTTCCCTTCTGTCTGCCAAGAGAGCTAAAGAGATGGGAAAACAATACAGCTTTGTCCTGTCCTTTTCATGTCTGGCAAGGAAACAACCCAGCTCCTAGCATGGGTATCCTGGCAGGTGCTGGTGGGATCCCCTGTGGCCTGAGGAGCAGTTGTGCTGATCCCAGACACTTGCTGTATGTGTGAGATGGGGAATCCAGAAAGCTTTGAATGCCTTGAGCATGGATACCACATGGGACATGCACACCCTCTGTCTCATCTCTTGCCTCTCAGGGTCTGGCCCAGTGATCCTTAAGACAATCCTTGGAGGGGAAAAAGCCCTCTAAATGGTTCTTTAATGGGATTCAGTGCTCTCCTAACCAGGTAACTTTAATCATGCCCCACACCCAGAGGAGTGGGGAAAATGGCAACAAATGTTATCTACCACTGGTATCTTACAGATAAACAGTGCTTATGAGAATGGCATTTCCCACTGGCACCAGTGAGGAAATGGGAAGGGCTGAGACCACTGCAGAGGTAAAAGGTGGGACCTGAGGGCTCAAAACAGTGCTGGGCTGAAATCCCAGTAATGATACTAAAATCTTGGCTGGCAGGGAAAGAGTCCTGCTTGGCTTTATGTTAAGGAGTGCAAAGGATGAAAGGGAGTAATAAATGAGGGGAAAAAAAGCAGGATCGATACACATCCTGGAGGGCTAGGGTTATCAGCTTGGTCTGGGAAGCCAAAGCACATCTTTAGTGCCAAGTCCCCTCCCCATTTCCATGCAAAACCTTATTTAGCAGGGAGCTGGGCCGTGGCTGCAAACACTCTGTTCAGTGAGCACAGGAGATCAGCTAGCGGGATAAACTGCCCGTGGGACCAGCTGTAAGCTGGGATAATTGGTAAGGTCTCTGGGAATGCTGAGCAGTGCCAAGGAGGGCAGGAGCAGGCTTGTCTTTCTCCATGCAGTGCCTCTGTGAAGCCAGAGGGGCACAGCACCCCCAGTACAAACTGCCAGTGGCCCCTGCCTCCCCTCCAGGCACATCCCTCTCTGATTAATTAGTTTTGCTACACAGGATCCTACCTGATCCTCCCTCTCCCTCCCCACATTTGTTTACAGCTGTTGCTGGCAGAAGGCACAGCAAAAGACAGGAGGATGTACGGACATGTACGGAGCAGTCTGTGAGGAATGAGAGCTATTGGATTTGTTTTCCTTGTCAGTCCATACTAAGGACCTCTCCTCCATTCCTTGAATCACACTGCTGGCCTCCCTGGCCTCCACATCCATTACAGAAGCCTAAGGGAAGTCCTGGCAGTTACTTCTGGAGCTTGCCAGTTCCTTATATAATCTT
The DNA here is from genome assembly GCA_013401135.1 of Cettia cetti. Classification (NCBI taxonomy): domain Eukaryota; kingdom Metazoa; phylum Chordata; class Aves; order Passeriformes; family Sylviidae; genus Cettia; species Cettia cetti. Next base: position 19,092 of record VZUI01090243.1, read on the forward strand.
TACGTTATCTATACATTATCTAGCAGTGCACACGCTGTTTACAGGAACCTGCCAGCATAGTGTGAGCTGCTCTGTGCCAAGCGGCAGGTCAGGACCAGCCTGCTGAGGAGAAATGGGGCAGCAAATGCTCTGTGTGCTCATGGCAGCCACAGAAACCTGCCAGGCTGGCTTACAGAGCAGCAGTATGGAATAACCTCCATTCCAGGATCCCAGCCTTGGGCCAGATGTAGCAGTTGAACACAGCATCTGCCTGGTTCCTGCTTCCTCGCCAGGTGGGAGGATGGGATGCTCCAGGTTACCCAGGGTTAGTCAAGGATCTGGTTTTGGGCCTTGCACTGACCTGCTGTGCCTGAGCTCCTGACAGGGCAGAACCTGCAGGCTCCTTCCCTGTTCTCTATGGCCAGCACAGAGTAGCTCCATTTTGGGATATCTTTGCAGTTTAGAGAGCATCGAGCTCGCTGGGTTTGCTGCTAGATCCGTGGTACTTGCTGAACTGCTGGAGCTGGTCTGTACTGGCGCCTGGGACACTGGGAATGTCTGCCTGGTCAGCTCTCACTCATGGCTGGCGTGTGTAGACGGATCTGGAAGCTCTTGGAGTGAATGAACAGCTCTCATTGAGGTGTGAATGGGCTGTGGCAGCAGGGAGCAGCGGCTCCGGGTTTCACAAGGCTGAATTCCTGCTCGGCACGCTTCATATTTGCCACAGCTCAGCCCCAAGTGCTCACATTCCTGGTTTATTAGCTGAAGACACAACCCACTCTAGGAAAGCAAATAAAAACCTGGCGCAGCTCCTGGGTTGTGCAAGGACTGAGTACGTGGAGGAACAGTGTGTGTTTGTGTTCGGTGTCTCTGAACGGTGTCCATCGGGCAGCTTGGACTAGGATAATCAGGGCATTGAGGAGCTGTAGTTCACCAGTAGAGGTATTCCCTTTGGCCTTTACAACCAGACCTGGAAGAAACCTGCCAAATCGTTTTTCACCAAGAAACCCAAAGTGGTGTTTTCTCAACTTTCTGTAGCTGGTAATGACATTTTTTTGAATGTCAGAATATAGTAAAATTGAGGGAATCCTGATTTAATTAATTCACTTTTTTTGAGTCTTGAAAAAAGTTCATAATTAAAAGGTCCCCCTTTTTTTGTTGTTATTTTATGAACTACCACAACTTTAGTTCCCAAGCTACTTAAGCATATCCAAAACCCCATTTCCATTTAAGAAAAGGTTCCTCTGTGTGAGCTCTAAGCAGTTACTCCATGCAAGAGGAGAACTTGTGCTCAGCGGTTTCAAGGTGGCAAAGAAAAAGGGTCATTGGAGATGCTGAGCAGCGTCAGAGGGGGGAGATCCCTCTCCATGCTATCCCTGTCACTAACTGCCATCCCAAACTCATGGCCAGCAGCACCTGGAGCAGTGTCTGCTCCTCCCAGTAGCTCCAGTCAGGGCTGAACCGAGCCAATGTGTTCCCTGTCTCACCCACCACTGGGGCTTGATCTGCAGGAAACAAGAGGATTGTTGGCTTCCAGTTTTTCTTCCAGCCCTGTTTCCAGATGGTGTATGAATTGTCCAAGGCATTGAATAAAAAGGTCACCCATGCACGCAGTGGCAAAGGGGCACAGGGTAATCTGAGGCTGGAATCTTGGGTGGGAAAGGGGATGTGAAGAAGGGAGCTGGAATGACACCGAGGAAGCAGTGGGGAAGGACAAGGGAGTTATTCAGGGCTGGCAGCAGAGGACACGAGGAATTAATGGCCTGGGCAAGAAGGCTGAACCTCTGCTGAACCTCAGGCTTTTTCTCCAGTATGATGAAACCCTTAAAGAGATGACAGTGAGTGGCACTGTTCAGATGTCCATGCCTAAATCCTGCCTGGGTTGTCTCTTGCAGACAGTACAAATCCTCTCCTAAAGGTTGTGAGGAAGGAATGGTCCCTCCATGCTCCTGTCAATAACGATGTGACAGCCATGTGGCCTCCAGCTGGAATTGTGAACAAGCTCATGGTTTGGGCAGGGTGTGGGAGAGCCAGCAGCAGGGAATTACAGGCTGGGCACTGTGCTCAGGGCTGGAGGCTCTCATCCCAGAGACCTCTCCATGTGGCTGGGGCCCTGCTGCAATATAAGGGAGGTCTGTGGAGACCCCCAGGAGTTGGTTCATGACCATTAAATGTAATTTACTCCTTCTCCATTGGCGCTTTCTGCTTGGCCAGCACCCAGCAGCTGCCTGTGGCTCAGGGGTGATGTTGGCACCAGTGGAGCCTCTCTGCCTGTGGCTCCCTAGGGAGATGATCCCTGTCCAGGGCCACACTGGGCAGGAAGTGGCTCTTCTCTTTGTGATAGTGCCTCGTGTCCTGTTACAGCGCCGCAGCCTGGCTTGGGTTACGGTGCAGTGTCAAGTGATCAGTGTCAGCACTGAGCTTCTCCAGCCTAAATCATTGCTCCAAAACCCCTTTTCCAGCCCTATGCCCTATCATGTCTGGTTCTTTCCCAGAAATGAGTGCATGAAGGATGGGAGGGCAGGCTGGAACCAGCTGGCTGGGCCTCACAGGCTTGGCTTGCAGGGCTGGGAGGAGGCTGAGCATGGCAGGGACAGACAGCAGCCAAACAGAAATGAGCTGCTCCTCCCCACAGCACTGCTCGAAATCACTGCAATCATCAAACTCCCCTCAGCTTCTCCTGCTATGCTGCCTAATCCATCAGGAGAGACAGCCAGTACTGTTAGCTCTGGAAGCAGCTGAAGGGAACACCTGCAGAAACCCACCTGGAGTCACCTCAGGAAGGGTGGCAGCAGCCTTCCTGCTGTGGGAAGTGCTGTCAGAAATGCTTCCTGCCAGTCCCTCCCGTGGGTTCTGCTGGAGCCTGCTTTTCCCCCCACAGGCTTTCATCTGGGCTCGGAACAGACGCCCGTAAGCAGAGAAGCAGCCTAATTTATTTATGGTGTGCATTAACATTTATTCAGCTGGTAGCTGCGTGGGGAGAGAGGTGGCAACCTGAGAGGGACCAGCCATTCCCTGCTGCCAGCTGAGGCAGGACTGCTCCCTGCAGCCACAGACCCCTCCAGAGTGTGGAGCTGAACAGATGTGGTGCTGTTTTATTAAGGGGGAAGGAAAGGATGAGTCTCCTGCTCTCATGAAAGCCAGGAAACTCCACTGAGGATGGCAGAGCAGCTGGAAAGTGTATCAAACTCTGCCAGGGACAGAGCCAGGGGAGGATATCTTGAAGGGCTTTAAGCCAGTTTCCTTGTATAATTCCCTTTGGTCATCTCTCTGCATCCCTCTGTGCTCGCCACGGTGAAGAATACACAATAGTAGGCAACATATTTGGTGATCAAAGCAATTTCAGCAGGCCAAGTGTGACACCAGAGCCTTCCCCACCCATCAACAGCCGTGTGATGAGGCTGTGTCCTGTGAGAATCTTCACACTATGCCCTGGAGCACCCCCAGAGTGAACCTCCACCTTCACCATCTGGGTGCCTTCCTGTGCACAGTCAGAAGTTGCTGCTGTATTCCAGGATCACCACAACAATTTTAAATATCCCACTTCAGGTCTCCCCTGAAGTGGGTTTAATATTCCCAGTAAGTCCTTGTTGAGACTGGGACACCTTGGCCCTCAGGTAGCACTTGTGTACCTACAGTTGGCACCCCTGTCATGTTAGGCCAGTATAACTGTAGAAAAAGCATCTTTAGAAAGCTAAACCCAAGGCCTTGTTCACCTAGAAATAATATTTAGACACCTGTGTGCACTGGAGCCATCACAACCCAGCGAGCTTTAAATGAGTGGATGCCTGTGTGCTGGGAATTTGGGAGTCACTGCACTCACTTTTGGAGATCTGGCAGTGTACACAGGCTGAGGGTCCAGCCTGATTGCACTGGAGGAAAATGGAAATATGAAGAGTCTTTTCAGTTCCAAATGTCCCTCAGCAGTGTTGTAATCACATAATCAAGGCCAGCTCGGCTTGGTGTGATTCGTTTCATTATGAAACATAATTCCCCCTGGAATTTTAGTTCTTGCTTGCCCTCCACTCCCAAATGTGCCAGCTCACAGCAGAAATTAATGCTGGGGGAGGGAGGATCTGAGTGGGAAAGGGACCAAGACATTTAAATATTGGTTTACACGTGCTAAGTGTCATTTGCTGAATTAGCGGGTGGGTTTCAAGTGCTGCCAAGCAAAATCCCTCTGGATGTGCTCATGCCAGGGGCTGGGCTGGCCAAGAGGCACTGATTTGTGTAGGGAATGCCTGCAGAGCTCACTCTGTGTTGCAGTAGTGGCAGAGAAATAGCAGGCAGCTGCTTTACTCCTCATGAGGATTTGGCCCAGGGACATACAGTCCTCATCTTAGGTTTGCTGGAATTTGGTCAGAGAGGTCCCGACCCTGGTGAATTTGCTTTTGAGGTGTGTTCATACAAAAAAATCTAGATGATATTCTGTGTTGAAAAGTGCTTATTTGAGAGCTGTGTTTGTTTCCAAGGCATTCTGGCAGCCTTTCCCACAGGCTTTTGTGGCATGGGACTGAGGGGTGCTCCCTGTGCCATGGCACCATTAGATCCCCCTCTGGAACTCTGATGGCTGGAGCCCTGGGCTGCCTGCACCCATGGGTGCCAGCCTGCAGATCTGCTTGGCTTTAATACCGTTTTGAGCTCCCAGGTTCATTTTTACACATCTCTGTAGGGCTGTTTACCTAGCTACTACAGCCCTCGTGCCCCTGGCAGGATGTGCCACAGCGTCAGTGCACAGCCAAAGAAATGTGCCCTGCCTTGGAGGCAGGAGGAGTTTGTCTGCACTAGCAGGCCTGTGTGCCCCCAAAATTCCACGCTTCATCCTCTTGCTTCTTTATCATGTGACCTTCCATCTCCAGAAGTGACTGACACAGTTCAAAGCCCTGCTTGGCACCTGCCCACCCTGCAGCATCCAGGCCACAAACAGCCCAAATTTCTGCTCTACCATTATCCTAATGTTTTATTTCTTGGAAGCTAATTGATGTTAACAAAGGCTTTGTTTAGCACTAAATACAGCCCCTGCCATCCCACTTCTTCCCAAGTGAGGTTGGTCTCTCTGGACACTGCTCCAGGCCACTCCACATGGATAAACCTCCAACCAAAACCCTTGGGCAAACAGAGTCACTTCCCAGGGACAAAAAAACCACCTTGGCAGTATATAGCTGCTGAGGACAATCTCTGATCAAATAGAAGATCTCCAAGGAAAAGCACACACAGCCTGTTCCTTCCCAATTAAACATCAACCAGGTAAATCCACAGCTCTCAGGTGGGAGAGCTGGCAGGCTCAGACTCCCCAAAAGCTGCTTATGTTACCCCAGAAAACCTCCAATTTCTTAACCAGGAAATAACTGAAGGAGGTGATTTCTCACAGGATTTATGCTTACTCTGCCCAGCCCAGAGGCCACATTTTCACCTGGGGATCTTGGATCTGCTGAGATCAGGAATAACTGTTATTGATACCTAAATGTGCTCAGCTCAAACAAGCTGCCTCTCGGACTGTGCACAAACACCCATCCTGCCCATTCCCTGCTCTTCCAAAGAGCCAAAGGGCATGGAATTTTCATGGTTCACTGAATAGTTAGAAGAGGATAATAATTAACTTGCTGAGGACAGTCTTTCTTTTGTGAGGCCCTTTATCAGGTGATCTTGCTAACACACCTGGGGAGGATCTGGGTAGGGGAAGCAACATTCTGTTCCCACAAAATTGCAACTGTCCCCGGTGTAGGAGGTGTCCTGGGAGGTGTCAGCACAGATGTGAGGTGTGTTTTTGCTGCAAGATCAGCCCAGCCTGTTGCATACGGAACTCTGGATTCATGTGGTTTTGACTGAGTTCCAGTCTAAAGCTCCCCAGCATCCTGCATCCAGCATCCAGCTCTCCAGAGGTACCTTTGCCATGGGAAACTTTAAATATGTTTGTGGGCATGACTCACCATACAGGTCCTTTGCACTCAGCTTGGAGGCTCCCTCGGCTTTGCCCATGCTGCCACTGGAAAAGTAAGAAGGTGCAAATCAGCTCCCAAATATTTTTAACATCAGTTTCCACACAGCAGCTCTGCAGTTGCCCAGAGGGACCAGCCCTTCCCTTCCTTGCAAAGCATTTCCTTTGGGCCATGCTGGTGGCTCCCTGTGCAACCCTACCCGTTATCCACACCACAGGCACATGTCACTGAACCCAGCGGTGGAAACAGGACACGGAGCAGCCCAGCCAGGCCTGTCCCCACTAGAGTTACCTTCACAATGTCCCCTGGAAGGACAGCACTCCAGAGGGGCTGGATTAAGGACAGCAGCTCCCAGTGTGCCATAAGTGGAGTTGTTACAGGGAGACTCTCTCTATGTTATCCCTGAATCCACCTGAACAGGAGGCAGTGCAAGAGCCAAGGTGATGATCCCTTCCCAAAGGAAGTTGGAGATGTACCCCTTGAAGGCAGGTGCTCAGATATAGAACATATCCCATGTAAGAATGTGGGAGGGTAGAATTGTGTGTAAACCTTTGAGTTTTGGGGCGTCAGGTCTCTAAGCACCATATGTAGGGCCACCCCCCTGTGCCTGGGTCATGGGTAGCAATGAGTACCCAGGAATAACGGTGTTTTTTCTGGCAGAGGAGGATCCAAGCAGGACTTGAGGTGCTGTGGTCAGGCTGTGCTGCACGGAGCAGTGAGCCCATGGGTGCCCAGGGGCTGCTTTGTGCTCTGTCACTGTGTCCTCCTGAGGGCAGGCAGTTTTTCAGGTGCTCATACCCAGTGCAGGAAGGAGGGAGAGAGCCGGTGGCTCTGGCTCCATTGGGAAGTTGCCATGGGCTGCTGTAGCCTGAGGCTGCAGGTGGAGAGGCTCCTGGTGTCCCTCTGCTCTCTCCACCTAATGAGCCATTATCAAACCCCAGTGCACAGGGCAGGTGATGTGTGAGGCAGTGCCAGCTTGTGAGGTACCCAGGAGGGGTGAAACAAACACCAGGGACTTTGGGGATGAGTGGGACTGCTTGGAGTATCCCCTGAACAGTAGGAAGGAGTGGTATAGGAAGATCCTTACTTTGATGAGCCGGGGTTGCTGCTGAGGGATCCCTTGTGACTCATGTTGCTTCACAGGCCAGGCAACTGCAGCAGAAGCACAAGAGACAGGGTCAGTGGTTATAGAACAGGCTCTCAGGTGATTTATCCATGTGCATCCTGCCCTCCCTGCCTCCGAGCTGGGGTCTCCAAGCAGATGGAGTAGTCAGGTGAGTTACAAGGGTGCTTCCTCCCTGCTCCCCGTCACTTCTCACTGCTTTGACCTAGGCTGAAGGTGACACATCCCAGGATGCTTATTCAAAGCCTACTTCCACGTCCCCCTCTTGCTCTTCCATTCCAGGCACACCCCAGCTTTGTGTCTTTCCAGCAGCACTGTCCTGCCTAAGGTTAAACAGGGACTGAGGTGGCCTTTGCTTCCATGGTCTGTCCCAGATCCCTGTATCCATGTGCTCGTGGCTGGGTGTCCCAAGTAATTTTTCATGCCCAGAGTGCCATTAGCTTTTGCTACGTGGTAATTTTAAGTTCTATACCAGCTGTTAAAGTATCTTTACAAGGGGATTGCCCACGTAAAGGAAAACAGGATAACTGAATGCTGCTCCACTGTCAGCCCAAGGATGAAGGAAAATGTACTGCGGTGAATGGTTAGTGAAAGGCAGACAGGACCAGCACAGATTATTTTCCTCTTCTTTCCAATGAGAATTAGAATGTGAGAGAAGATGTGAGAGATCCAGGCACTGTTCTGATAGCAGAACTGCAAGGGAAGAGAAACAAAACCAGAAAACAAGATATAATAAGATCTTAGGGAATTATTTGTTTTGGTATTCAAGCTCTTCTCCTCTGCTCCATGTGTGAGCTGAAGGGAAGCCATGGCAAAATCCTAAATTTTTTTTAAGTCTCTTTTAGAAATTTCAGGGGCACTTCTGTGCCTGGGTCAGACCCTGCTTACCTCATGGTAAGGTTGTCAGAATTCAATGGTTTGGCTTTGAAATACTTATTGCTGGCCTAAAGGAAGAAATTCCTCAGTGTCCTCAGTGGGATTTCCTGCAAGGGAACTGCTGAGTGTGCTTGGCACATGCCAGGGGCTGCCATGACAGCCATGGGCAGGCGGTGGAGCTTCCTCCAAGGGTTTGTCTTTACTGAATCTAGGCTAAAGTGTGTGTAATCCCCAGGGAATACTTTGGAGTCATCCTTGACACCTGGGATTTCCCCTCTGGAGGCTGACTATCTGCTGCAGGGCTTGTTGTATCATCAGCAGAGCTGCCCTAGATTCCTTATGTATCCGTATTTACTCCTTGTGTTGGAACACTTGTGGTATTTTGCTCTGTGTGTTTCACCCTGAGGTGAGGGCAGAGACAGTTTTCTCACTGATCTTATCAGAACTGTCAGTGGGATGTCAGAGGGATGCATTTATAGGGATGCCAGTGAATTACCTGGCTGTACACTTGGCTGCATGGAGAACCCCAGTGCATTTTGGGCTCAGCCTCACAACTTTCAGTCTGTTTTCTGTCACAGTAACATACTCAGCACAGAGACACTGCTAGAAAGGACTCTCAAATGCATTTTAGTAGCTAGGATGTTAAATTCCCCCTTTTTTGTCTCTCTTGCAGTTGATACTGAAATCCCTATGCACACCTATAAGAGATATAAATTCATATCCCCATTAGAATAGAAACTTGGTTGTCTGCCAACCCCTCTGAGTGTAATAAAACCCATCCCTGTGCCCAAGCTTGGGTACCTGAATTTTTCCTCTGTTAATAGCTGTCTGCTGGTTTCCTTTTACAGTCCTCAAACTGTTCTTATCTCCTGGATCTCTCTGTGCATTAGCATGAGATACCTGGAAAAGAGAACTTGGGCTCTTAAAAACCGCTGCTCTGCTCTGTTTACTCTGCACCACCCAATCAATTGAGTCCCACAGCTGATGATAGCTGGGAGTGTTTCCGCATATTAATGTCATATTTCTGGCTTCCTTTCTCTTACTGCCCCAAGGCCGTATCCTAAAGTACTGAAATCCAGGTTACTCCAGCAGGAATGTGTCACCAAGTTTGGCCCATGGAGCTCAGACCTGGTCCCAGCCCCAGCTGAGATGTACCAGGAGGAAGCAGGGATCCAGCTGAGGTCACCCTGGTTTTTATTTCTCCATCCTAAGTTGTGTCCAAAAAATAAACCTCTGGGATCTGCTCTAGGAGGAGCCCATCTGGTGCAACCCAAGCTGGTTGCCAGAGGTGCAGACTCCACGGCAGTGGCAGAGGAGTCTTTGTGGGTGAAGCAGGACCAGCCCTGAATTCTTCATGTCATGGTGGTTAATAAAGCACTGATGGGATCAGCTGGGCTCCCCAAATGATAAGCTAACCTGGATGTATGCCTGTGTCCCAAGAGCCCATGAAACTGGCAGCACTGCACACACCTGCCGAGTCAGCAGGTCCTTATCGTGCTGGGCTCCCTTTTCTTTGTTTATTCCTGCTCTTTTCCTATTTGCCCTTTGCTCGGCTCTCTCTGCTGCATTCAGGCCGTGGCTGTGCTCAGCCTTGTGCTGGTCACAGTGAGGGCGTGGGGTGGTGCTGGCCAAGTGAAACCAGGATGGAGCCTCATGCCAAAGCTTTTAATTCAGCGTTAATTGCCGGATATTAATTGAATCTGAACTGGAAGACTGCAAGGGGGAAGGGCACGTTCCAAAGGGGTTGGAGACTTTCTAATGAATCTGCTAAATCAGGAGGCAATGGAGCTTGTGAAAGGTGAAGGAGGGCTAAGAGCACATCACCTGAAATGTGGACAGAACCAAAGATGTGGGAGATGAAGCTGTGGGTTGGCCTTCCCTAGGCTCTCTCTCCCCTTGGGAGCATCCTTAAGAGCTCCCACAGTCTGCAACCAACCCCAGCCAGATGTTGTCTTCTCCTTGCCCTGATTAGAGGGTTCTGATCTTCCCCTTATCTCCCAGCAGGTGTGGCTGCTGCCTCCTCCTTCCCCAGCGGGAGGAGCGTAGGAAGGGAGGCGAGACGCAAGTGTCACCATGCAATGGGTGGCTGTGCAAGTGTCACCTTTGACTCAGACTATTCAAAGCCAATTTCAAGACCATCACCTGCCCTTTTGCTGGTGCAGGGCAGTGTCTCTGCATGGGTCACCAAGCAGGGCAGCTGAGCCTCACACATGAGCATGGTGTGGAATGACATACAGACTCCAGGAGCTAAGCCAGGCTCAAATTCAGTCTGCTGCTGCTCGAGCAGCTACAGGGAAGCTAAACTGCATGGCTAAAGCCTGGCACCCTGATCTGGCCCAGGCCAGGAGGTCCCAGAGGGACTTAGGGAGGCCAGCACAAATTAGTGCTGAAGGCCATCATGGTGGGTGAAGACATGCTGTACTTTAAAGCACAGGAAATCCCACTCCCTGACTTTCCGGCCCGGCTTATCCTTGGAGGTCAAATATCCTCCCAAAGACACACGGAGCCGTGACGGGAGCCTGGCATTGTCTGCACCACATTGCTGTACTTTTATAGCAAATGGAAGCTGGCCATGCATTGTTTTGGCTTTCTCTGAGTCTCTTTGAAGAGGGAGCTGTGACATTGATCCCTCTTCTCCAAGGGTGGAGAAGCACTTTGTGAAGGGAAAGAGTAATACCTCTTTCTCCTCTCTGGGCTGATCTCTGCTATTATTGTATTTTATTTTTATTAGGTATAGTTCTCCCTTATCTGCTGAGGTCAGACTTCTTACAGGGTGTGGAAAGGACATGAAAAAATCTGGATTTGGGTACAAATTGGACAGTGTACAAATGTGAAATACTAGTGGGGTTTTTAGGATTATTATTATTATTATTATTATTATTATTATTATTATTATTATCATCATCATCATCATCATCATCATCATCATCATCATTATCATTATCATTATCATTATCATTATCATTAATAACAGCAGCATCTGGTGTTCGTGGGTTTTTCTCATTGTGGGTCTAAGAACTTAAAGACTGAGACTGGGTTTGTTGGTATCAGAGAACATAAGGATGTGATTGTAGCAGCAGGGACTTAGGCTGGTCAAAACAGAACAGTTTTAGCTGGAACAGTAGAAAAACATGGCAAAACCCCCAAAACCCTTAAGCTAAGTGATCTAGGAGTAATAGCAAGTTCTCCCAAGCATGTTCTAACCCAGTCCTAACAAACCTTGTCTGTGCTCCCATCAGTCATCCCTCTGAAATCTCCCTGGGGCAACAGGACTTCTAAATTCCCCATCAGCCATGCTGAAGGGAGTCTCTGCACCAAGAGGTGATGGGGCTTGGGTGAGATCCCTGGGAAGGAAAGGCTCCGGGGGATCCTGCCTGGGGTGAGGGGTCCGATGTAACCCCGCTTTCAGTGTGTGTGTCCCGTGCCAGGGGGATGGGCAGGCAGAAATGCTGGATTGGCAGCAGCCTTGGGAGTAACATAAAGCATCAGGGAGAAACATGAGCTGGCCAGCACACGATGTTATCTCTTAGACTTCCCAGGCCCACAAAGCACTGTCTGTTAGGGCTGCTGGGTGTTTTCCTACAGGAATGTCATGCTGGAGAAAGCTGTTTGATGGGCTGTACTGTAAAGCTTGGGCTGCTTGGACTCACAGGAGAGCAGAGGAAGCACAGGCACCGTGGTAGGTGTGTCCTGCACTCTTCCTGCTCCAGATAGCTCCCCCAGCCCCTTGGAGTATCCCACCAGTTCCCACAATCCATCCGACCCTCTCTGATAGTATGGAAGGAGCTGGCAGGTAGGGAAGGCCACAATCCCACATCAATCCCCTAATAAAACAGATTTGGGGCATTAGTGAGGCACTGGGATATGTGTGCTCAGGGCTCCTCATGAGACACCAAGAGTCCTAAATTCGCACAAACTGGTTTAGATCTCTCAAAGTGATTGTGAGAGGGACCCCAGGAGCCTGTGGTTGACTTGAGGACTTCACATGGGTCTCTGGCCTGCTGGTCCAGCCTCCTGGAACCACCCTTCTCCTGCTTTTAGTTTCTTTTCTGAACCTGCCCGTAAGGACGGCTTCAGAGCTCACCAGAAGAAATTCAAGGTCTCTGCCAGGAACATGGACTCATAAATAAAAATAACCTTTGGATTAGTCAGAAAGCATCAGGAAATGCAAATCCAGAGCAGAGAGGCTGGCAGCGAAACAGAGGAACAGGTTGTTGTTTCTCCTTGGAGAAGCAAGCCAGGATCTTGTCCCATCCAAAATCTCCAAATGCTGTTTTTGCAAAATCAGACCTTGGTTGTTCAGCAGGACCAAGTCAGAATGTCACCACTCTGTTTTAATGGTGGTGATTCCTGCTTTGGAAAGGGGAACACATGCAGGTGACACTGCCTGGAGAGTCTGGTGGCTGTAGGAGTCCCCATTGTTATCTCTGTTGAGAAGTCTTTACAGCAAGTTTGGGAGAGTGGCAAGTCCTCTGTCTTTTTCCTTCTTCCACCCTTTCAAGTTACCTTTACAGTGACAGAGCCACTCAGGATCATGGATCCCTTTGGAAAGATGTAAGTCTATGGAATGGGGGAGCGTGTGTGTGGAGCTCCAGGGGGTGTGTGGCATGTGCCACATTCCAGCAGAGGCAGTCCCCAGGTAGAACCTGCCAGGTGTCTGAAGGAAACACTCTCTGCTCTGCACATCAAACTGTTCACATTGTGGAGATTCTCCAGAAGACAAGCACCTGGATAAATATAACCCAACCCAACAGGTCTGGGCAGAGAGGAACCAAGTGCTCTTCAGCCCTTGTGGCAGAAGTGGCAGCAGCTCATTTGGACTGAGGCATCTCAGACCTACAGCCACCTACAGCCAACCAGTTTTGGTTGATCCTGACCTCCCATTGAATCCCATCTGGATTTACTGCTGGTCTCCAAGGGGCTGAAATGGAGCCTGGGGAGCTCAGAAACACAAACTGGCACTACAGAGAAAAAGTGCCAATATTTACAGATTCCTGATGGCAGATTCATGAACTACCTAGAGGGAGAATGTGTCCATGGGGATCCACAAACAGATCCTAATTTAGGTCCCAGTCTGGAGTCCAGTGGCACTGGAGGCCCTTGGTGCCACAGGCTGGAGTGGGAAAGGAAAGATCTGAACCAAAAATGAGGAGCTTTTATATTCCTGCCAGAAAATAAAACCTTCCTTCCAGAACTACAACCAAAAGCAAGTCTGGACAGTGACCTGCTCTATAAATACCCAGGGAAAATGCACAAATAGCCACAGACACCAAGATCTTGGGAAGAAACTGGAAGCTGGCTGCACTATCCCTTGGAAAGACTTGTTTGCAGAGTCCTGGTGCCGAGTGAAAGCTCTTTTATTTACACCTTTCCTCCTGTTCTGCAGGAGCTGGGTGGAAGGAAAACAGGGAGCAGGTTTGGGCTTGCTATGTGTCTTGCCAGGGGTTCCGAGGTGAGCATTATCCATGCTTGGGCTGCAGTTTAAGCCAGAGAGCCAGGCCCAGAAACAGCACATTAAATACTAATGGGTGCTTTTGGAAAGATGGGGGAAGATGAATGAGCATTCCTTACATAAAACCTCATTAAACGGTTTAAATTAAAAGACCCCGGTTCCTAACTACCTGACTGGGAGAAAGTGTCATGTGAGTCACTTGTACTCCCCAGGAAGAAAAACCAGCATGGCACGTTCCCTCGGCTTCCTGGGAAGACTGGAGTTTTGTGAGGAATTTTGTAGCTTTTTCCCCTCTGTCCTGTTTTTGTTTTGTGCCCACACCTTCTGTGAGCTAATCCTGTCCCTAGCACCACCCAGCTCCTGGGAGGTGGGAGCCAAGGAGCTGTGGGAGGCTGGAGCTGGCTGTGGGACTGTCTGGGCAGGATGCAAGGGAAAGGCTGGATGGCTCCAGTGCTGCCAGGACCTGTGGGTGTAGCATGCCCTGGTATCCAAAAAGTTTGCTGAAAAAAGCACTGGTGGTTGTCATGCTGAAGGTTTCTCTGTCCTGCATCCTTATTCATCCCACAACCCTCCAAAATTATCCCTTTTCCCAGCCTGGTGCTGTTCTCTGGGCACTGGATCACCAGCAGCAAGGGGTTTAAAGCTGTGATTTTCAGACCTGGGAAGGATTTCACACTGTAGATGAAAGGGAAGCTTTTTCTTTGCTCTGTGTAAAAATCAGGACTCAGAGATCAGGCCAGTAAAAATAGGGAGTGACTCTGCCTCTGTGTGTCATATTCCGGAGCAGGACGGATAACAGCCGAGCCCAGCCTGGAGGAGGGCATTGAATCGCCTCTGTGTTCAGGCAAAACACCAAAATGCTAAAGCTGGCTGTGTGTTCGTGTCCCTGGCTGCAGGCACCAGCTCTCAGAGCTGTTCCTCATGTGCACCTCTGGTAGAGCTGGAATATTTCTCTGATGGCTTTTCCAAGCTCGAAGGCATCTGTGGAATAGCTGGGAGACTCGGTGAAAGGCTGACATTGGTGGGGGTTGCAGACTGCCATCCTTGGAAATGTCCAAGGGCAGACTGGACGGGGCTTGGAGCAACCTGGTTTAAGGGAAGGTGTCCCTGCCCATGGCAGGGGATGGAACTGGATGGGCTTTAAGGTCCCTTCCAACCCAAACCATCCCAGAATCTCTGGGCTAAAGGTGGGATGGAGTTGGGACGGTTCCTGTCGTGTCCCTACTGCTTCCCACAGTAATGTCACAGCTCTGATGGACAGAAGCACAGCAGAGTGGTGTTTGTCATAGTGGGATTTCCAGGAACAAAGTTCAGGACTGCCACATCCATGCTGGAAGGTGGTGCTCTATTTATGCAAAGCACCCACAACAAAACCTCTTCTTCAAACAAAACCAGCTTCAAAGCTGCCTGGTCCAACAGGGACCATGCTGCTATGCCCTGGGTGGTCCTGGTATGTCTGGTGGGGATCAATAATTTCTCACTAGGCATGGGTGTACAGGTAGGGGACAGGTTGGCCTTGCTGTTTGAGCTAATCACTCAAGTGTTTTAATTTTCCATTAATTGATTGCTGTAATGTGCACGGTGCCCTCCTCACATCAAAGCTGTGCAATCCCTATGAGCCAGCCTCAGCAATCCTACTTCCTTACCCCTAACAGGACAGCTGCCTTCATTTGGCAGGCTGATTCATTTTCCACAGTAATTCCCAACCTTTAGCCCCAGGCAGAGCGTGATACACCTGACCATCTTTGTCTGGCTACCGCCAGCCCAAACTGGGTTGAAATGCACCAAGCAAAGCCGGGGGGTGTGGCTGGTTCCTCATCCCTTGGGAGGGGAAAGAGGGAGGCTTGTTTGTCAGTGCACTCCCCCGTGCTGACTGCTTCATGAGCAAGAGAGAGCTGCTGAGATCCAAGGGACCTTTCCACCACCTCCTCCTAAAGGAAGGGCATTTTTGGTCACTCCCTGAAATGCTGATTCACTTCCCTGGCAGAAATTCAGGCATGTAGCAGGGCAGTTGGTGTGCCAAGAGCTTTTCCTCTATCAGAGAAAAGCTGTTATTAGGCTGAGAGCCACTTTGGGGCCATGTTTAGCTTCAGTTTGTCCCCAGCAATGTCAGCTCAAAGTCTGGGGTTAGATGAGAATTGATAAATCTGCACAAAGTAATTGGTCAATTTGAACTAAAAATCCATTTCTGCCTATGTAGGAAGGTCACAGCATCCCATCTTTCCCCAAAGGAAATGAGAGGGCCGCAGCCCATCTCCCTCTGCCTATACCAGTGAGGAGCTATTCCACTCTGCTCCTGTTCCAAATCTCTGCCCACAGCAATAGGGGCTTGGGAAGCATCCACAGTTTTCACTTCCTGCTGTAAAACTAATCCTGGGCTTTTTGCTGGGAGGGTGGGGCAGAAGATTTAAGGGAGGAGATTCATCTCTTAAAAATCCCATTTGATATTTAAGGCTTTTCCAGCCTTTTTAAGCTAATCATGACAACATTCATTGCTATCTCTTCCCATCCTATTTTGTGCTTCCTACTCATATCCTGTCTGGGTATTTTTGGCTATTTGTAACAATTCATTTGAGCTAAAACTTGGCACATGGGAAATCGGCTCTGAGTACCACTGCAGGAAAACAGCCTGACACCAGTTTAACCATGGCTCCTAGAGACATGGTAGGAGTCAGGTCAGCTTTTGGTCTGAAAACATCACTTGAGCTTTTTTAGTTGTAGTCTAATGTGGCTTTTTCCTTCTGTAGTTGGTATTTTCATATATATTATCATGGTAGATACAATTTTAAATGGAAAAAAATGGTGATTTATCCCTTCCCATTCACCTCTGAAAGGCAGAAATGGGAGTTCATGCAAAAGGACTTTTGCTGTCCATCATTTATTTATGTGCAAAATGCTGAGATTTTTGGATTTTCAAAGAGTCCTTATAGGAACCATAATATTCATTGACAGTACAAAACATGTTCTGCTTCAAAATACTCACACCCAGCTGAAGGATGCCCTGCTCTGTTTCTGGGGTCAGAAGACAAGATGTACAGTCACAGGAAATCTCTGGGTTGATTTCCAATGTTTAGGCTTTCAGTGAAGCTGTGGATGAGACCACAGAAGGCTCAGAAGCCTGAACATCCAGTTACCCAGTAACCAAAACAGTCCCAGGAGAGATCATTCCAAAACCAAAATAAACCTCATTCCTTTTGCCCTTTGTTTTGTATAGAATAGAAGGATGTGTGAGGCTGGGTTTATCAAAATAATTCAAATGGCAGTTTCTAATCTTGCGGTGCAGAAATGTTTTAACAATCTTGCCACAAAAAAAAAAATTTAATCTCTTGCAAGGGCGAGGAGGAAAAAGCACAATTGGTCCATGCAGAGGCTGGGATGGGAGTCTGAGCTGGACTAGGAGGAACCAGACTGATTCCAGGGCTGGGAAGGGGAGAGAAGAGTTTCCTTCAGCACCTTAAAGAGGAAAGGCTTCCCTGGCCACTCCTGTGTGCCCACAGGGTCTTTGGTGTGGAGATTTCCAATCCCAAAAGCCTAAAGCTGTGCAGGGTGCACAAAGGACAGGGTTTCTGCTGTGGGAACCACGGCACCGTGGAGCAGGTTTGCCCAGGAGCAGGTTTGCCCAGGTTTGCCCAGGACGGTTGTGCCGTCTCATTCTTGGAGATTTTCAAGAACAGCAGGAGTGAACTGTGCAGCCTGTTCTGATTTCAGAGCTGACTCTCTTGAGGATGGACTGGAAACCTCCTGAAGTGCCTCCTGGCCTGGATAACCCTGTAATCCTCAGAGGAGAGGGGGAAAGGAGCAAGAAAGCCCTTTCATGCCAGGTGGGCAAGGGTGTGTGGAAGGATCAGGGCTGTTCGCATGCAGCGGGGCCAACACAGGCTACATGGATGCTCCTGCAGCCAAAGGGGAGCCAGGTGATGCTTACCATGACCTGGGGTTTAAAACCTCTGAACTCTCCTTGCTGGCCTGACTGTCATTAGGGTCTGATCCTTAAATGAGCCACAGGTTCACGTGTCCCCTCTGGAGCAGAGAAAGGCTGGCAGAAGCAGAGTTGTGCCTAAACATGCACACTGGAGAACCTGGCATATTCTGGGAAGGTCATTCTGAAGGGAGGGGCAGGTGGCCCTGAGAGCACAGGAATACCTGTGGTTTGAGAAGGACAAAGGGCTGTTCCTGGAGCTTCCCAGCCAGGTGTTCCTGAATCTTGCCACCGGGGCCTACTGCTGAGCTTATGGATGCTCAGGGATCTTATGAGCTACCCAAATCCTCCTTTAGCTTGAGTTGTCAGGACAGGGTTCCAAGAGAAGGACCTGTGTGCCCATCACCCACGCAGCACTGGAACAGAGCACGGCCTCTGTGAGCAGCATCCTGGCAGCCACAGGCACCTGGCAAGGCAGATCATGTCAGAGGCAGCTCTGGGAAAATACCAGGGACTGCTGAGGATGATGGCAGCTCAGATCTCCCCTGCAACCTTCCCCTGTTTCACATTATCCTTCTCACCTCTGACTGTTTGCTCACCAGGTATTGGCAGGCAGAGAGAAGGGAGCAGGGAGCAGGAGTGTCTCCAGGCTCGTGCCAGGTGTGGAGCAGATGTTTTGGGACCTGTCTGGTCTAGTTTGCATGTGGCTGGGGCAGGGGTTTGGCTGCTTGGCTGGTTTCAGGCCTCCCTTCCTGGGCTGTCACTAAACCTGTACAATGTTTCCCTCCACTGAGCAGTCAGTGAGGCCAGAGCTTCTCTCCTCCCTTCCATCTTTCCCTTGGCTCACAGGAGCCAGAGAGCTGCCTGAATGTGGGGTGGTCCATCACCTCTCCCATCACCTGCCCTCAGTTCTGCTTGGTGGCAGGTTGGGGGCATACACAGCTTCAGCACTCATGGATACCTGGAGGAGAAGCCAGGAATAAGATGGGAGCACAGGAAGCCTCTCTGCAAATTTTTCCAGCCTCCAGTAGTAGGAGTGAAGAGCTCCTGGTACCCTTTTCCATCCCTGAATTTTTCCAATTGCATTTGGCCAAGCTGTGTAAACTCTGGGCATCCTGAATGGCCCGTGGCAGGATGCTCCGTGCTTGGCTCTGCACGATGTTCTCAGCCACCTCCTTTTGTTCCTGCTGCACTCACCAGCTGCTGGTTTCATGGCATGCCCCCCAGCTCTGTCAGCAGGAAGCAGCTGTTCCTCATTCCCCATCTCCATGCCACGGGCTGTATCACAGATCTCAAGGAGAGCACCACCTCAGTGTCCCTCTCCCAAGCTGAAGAGCACTGGAAGGTTCAGGGCTGAAGTCACAGATACAGGGCTGTTCCTGGTTTGTTTTTAAGCTCGGAGC
Organism: Cettia cetti; assembly: GCA_013401135.1. Lineage (NCBI taxonomy): Eukaryota > Metazoa > Chordata > Aves > Passeriformes > Sylviidae > Cettia > Cettia cetti. The sequence goes on from VZUI01090243.1 coordinate 37,783, forward strand.
AGACGCAGCAGTGGCAAGAGGTGCTTCCTTGTCAAGAGATTGCTCGGGCAGCCGGTGGCTTAACCACACCTTGGGTGTTACCTGCTCGTTCTAGCAGAGACCAGCAATGAGCACAGCTCTGGTACATTTGCTCTCCATTTATCCTGTTGAACCTGCTCCTGCCTCGCTCTGTGCAGCAGCTTCTCTGACAGAGGCACAGCTTTTCTGGCTTTTTTTAAGCTACTGAAACTTTATCAAATTATTTTCTGAGAAGCAGCAACTCACAGCAAACTTGACAGTCTTGAAGTTATCCCTGAGAGCCTTTCATTCTATTTTTACATTCCTGCCCTGCACCTTCTGTTTAAAAAAAAAAAAAAAAAAGGGAAAAATCCAACCCAATATTTTCCTTGTGTTTTGACTCTGGCTTGAATGTCAGGTTAGAGTGAGCATGTACCTGGATGCTGGACGACAGCCTTTCCTCACCTGCTGGGTTCCCTGCTATGGGGAGATGCCTGACTTACTCTCTTTGGGAATCATGGAAACAGAATAAACAGATAGAATCATAGAATCAGCCCTTTGACTTCAGTGGTTCAAACTGTCATTTCCAGGGCTCAGATGTACCACTCCCCTCCCGCAGCTTGGCAGGGTTTGTGTTCTCCTGAGCTGGAAAAAGAGGTGAATCAGGAATGTGCTGGCCTGCATGACCAGGTCTCAACCCCGTCAGGAGATCAAGGCAGAGGGCCGGTGTGCAGGTGCCTGGTAGTACAAGACTCCTTTCCCCACGAGCCTGAGGGTGTGGACTCTTTCCTCATCGACATCTGTTAAAGTCCACGTAACTCCAATCAGAGGATTTGTTTGGGTGCAGTCTGGGATACCCTCTCTATCTCAGAAATCCTATGTCACATATGAAGATATAGTGTGCAAAACCCTTTTGTGGTCTGTACCTGGACTGAGGAGCCACCCCTACTACCTAACCTTACCTCCACACCTGCACAGGCTGCCTGGGTAGATGTTATTTCTCTTCCTTTTTCAAGGACTTTTCAAAGTCCCATATCTCAGCCCAGAAGCAATGCTGAGAGCACCAGGTACCAAAAACAGGACAAACTCCTTGGCTGTGTGAAAGTCAGAGTTACAGGTTAACCCACGGGAATGGCCATGGACAAGGCCATTTGCTTCTGCCCCAGAGGAAGACATTAATATCTTCCCAGAGAAAAGAGATTTTAATTAGTGCTCCCTTCTGCATAGAGCCCAGCTCTCCTCCTCTGTCTCCTCAGCTGAACACAGCTATAATTAAGAGGCAGCAGTGTCAGGAATGAGAGTAGGCTCCAACCTATGATTTATTAAGGGATATCGTGGGTGCAATTACCTTTCTCTCTTCTCCTCTCCCTGGTGTTTTATGAAGTGAATTCACTGATGAAAGGATTGTCTCAGGCTCAGGCAAATCTGTGTTTATTTCAGCACCAACAGCAAAGTCACTGCTTTGCCTCCATAGAGTCACCACTGAAAGCCTCAAATCTGACTTACCATAATGTCATAAATTGAATGGTTTGGGTAGGGAAAAAAGTTCCATTTCCCTGTCATGGACAGGGACCATGCCTTGTCCCTCCCTTCCACTAGACCAGGTTGCTCAAAGCCTTGTCCAGCCTGGCCTTGGAACACTTCCAAAGATGGGGCAGCCACAGCTTCTCTGAATTTCTTCCCAGTATTTAATGTAAAGCCACCCTCCTTCAGCTTAAGGCCATTACTCCTTATCCTGTCACTCCATGCCCTTGTGAAAAGGGCATGGAGGAGTTTGGAGGACTTGGGAGAGTTGGTGTCCACAAGTCACAGTTCTGGCTGGCAGCAGTGACCCAAGGGAGTCCTCATGGTGGCAGTGAGGAATGAGTGACAGACTAGAACAAGCTGCTGGCATGTCCACAGCAGTGAGGTGGGTCAGGTTGGGATTCACTTTGTGTTTGCTGGTGAGGGAATCTGGAGCCACCCATGATATTAGGAGTCAGCTCTAGTTCCAGCAGTCAACACTTGTAAGCCATGAAGAGATTCTCAGCTCCCAGATGATTCGCACTTCTGTCCAGCTTGAGCGACAAGGAATTTAGATGTAAACAGTCTGGGAGAGGGTGGTGTTAACTCAGCCTGATGCTAATTGCCATCCCACCAGCAGCACTTTTTCACTTTCTGAATCAGCTGTGGCGCCTGAACTTCGGTTTATTGCCATTCAGATGGGTTGCACTTTACCTTTGTAGGATATAAATCTGGACAGGTTGAGACTGATAAGATAGAGGAAGGAAAAAAGAAAAAAAGGAAGCAGGAAGGACTAAACTTAAATTCAAATTATGAAAGCTTCTGGGGGTCAGTGCCCCAACCAGAACCCAAAAATAGGAAAGAATTTGCTGTCTCATTCCAAGGCAGTGCTGAAAGACCTCAGCCCACAAATGTGGAGTGTTCCTGTTCCACCAGCCATGGAAAGTTCTGCCTTCACCTGAGGCAAGGCTGGGTTGGAGGCCCATGAGCCGTGAGGACTCATTTGTGCCACACCTGCCCATCACAACAGCCAGGGCTGTTGCAAAATCCTATCCCATCGCCCCAAGGGTACTCTGCCCCTCCATTCCAGCTGAAATTGCTGCCAGAAGCTGCAGAAGTGTCCAGGGAGTGGGAAAGGAGAGGTGAATAGGTGGACCAGTGCCTCAACAGGTGAAACCCCAAGTGTGGACTCGATGAGGGAAGTGTGCCCCTGGTACTGGAGATGAGGATTTCTCACATGTGAGATGTGTTTGCCCATCTCAGCTGGACAAGAAAAACCTTTGTGGGAGATGCTGGTGAGAGGGGTTGATTTGGACTCTCCTTTGAAGGCAGGGATGGATGTAAGGGCATGGAGCATCTCAGGCAGGCTCTAGCTCTGTGCCAGACAGGCTGGAGCAGCCCAGCCTCTGCCATCAGCCTTGTGAGGGTTCCCTGATCCCACTGTGCCTGCACAAACAGGCACCTCCAGGCCTCACTTGGTGCTTTCAAACAAATCAGGGCCTCAGCAGCTTGTCTGGGCACTTCAGTCCCTGTCCCAGGGCAGCTGAGCAGGCAGAGCCAGTGATTCCCCACTTCTTCCCGGGGGTTGGAAGCTTTTGTTCTGTTCCTCAGCGGATCCTCAGTGGCAGTGAGCACGTTGCAGTAACGCCCTTGGGAGCACTTGGGGAATGGGAACAAGGGCTGGGCTCTCCTGGGGAATTGCAGTTCAGGTGAATGGGAAATATCTCCAAACCGGTCCAGCTCAGCCACACACCCTTTCCTCCCTTCTTAATTGCAATTCTTCCTAATTTATCTGGATTACCAGGAAGTAAAATGCCAGGACTTTTTTGGTTACCCCCTGGCATCGTGCATTTCAATTTTGGAGGCGGTACTGTCACCAGCCCAGGAGAAAGGAAAGCTCTTGCTGCCTTGGGAAAAGATAAACCTTCACCTATGCGGAGAGGCGGCCATGTCCATGTGGGACAGCTCTCCCTGGATCCCCTTCCTTTCCCTTTTAACACCTAAATATTTTAGGGATGGGTGACAGCAAATTTTTCCCTGAGCTTGACATTTCAAACCCACTGCAAGCAGACCGAGATGCTGTTCACAGCCTCTCCACTCCATGAAAATCCTTCTGCTCTGCTGCGTTCCTGACTATGGTCCTGTTGGCAGGTGGAGATCCAGAGCCAAACTGTGCTCTCAGGCCTCCTGGGCCTCCTTGGATCTCGTCTCCTGCATCTCTCAGGTGTCGTACAGTGCCTGGCACCATTTCCAATGGTGCAAGGACTCTCCTACAATGTGTTCAGACGAGCAGGGAGGGTTTCTGGAGGTACCACCCTTCCCCTACCTTGGAGTGGGAAAGGTGAATACCTCCTGGGCAGGCAGGTATTTCTGGGCACCTGCTGCACCTTCGTCAAACAGGTGGTTCAGGAGGCTGTGCTGGCAGAGCCAAGTCCTGCTGGATCTGCTGGCATTCCATGGGACATTCCACGCCAGGCAGACACTGCACTGCTGGTAAAGCACTAGAGGGGTATAAGAGGTCATCCCTGTAGTTCCAAGAAATCTGTGGACTTTACTTGGCACTTGTGCTTGGGGGTCACTAGGCTAGGCTCGAGTATTTTCCAAGGGTGATTGTTTTATTGCCAATTACACCAAACTCGCAGGCTAAAGGCCGTGCATTCGTGTCCACCCGGGAGGGAAGGGCAGCATTGCTGACTGCACTTGTGGAAAGGAGTCATGGGCCTTGATCAGCCCCATTGAAGGACAAAACCACCAAATCTTCTTCAAAACCACAAACTTGTCCTGACCCAGCACTTCGGAGAGACTATGGTGTGGAAGGGAGAAAACCAAGTGTGATGGAAAGTGCTCCAAAGCAGCACTCCCAGATCCAGCCTTCTGGGAATAATACTCCAAGAGTCCCCCACACACTCAGGATTTATTTTGTATGGATGTTTCTCAAACCCACACAAGCCAACGCATTTATTCTCCCTGTTTCACTCCTTTCTTTTTTGCCACAAGGACTGAAACTTCCCGAGTCCTACAGTACATTAGTTTCTCTTCTGAATCTTTCTTTTCCAGAATGATCCCGTGACCCTATGAAAAGCATTTTGTTTTCCAGCGCATTCCAAGCCATCTCATCCGGGGGCTGATGCCAAGAAACCTCTGGCAGGTTTGGCCCTGCAGCCATGCCCCAGCAGGGTCTCCTCTCAGAACCTACAGCCTGGTTGAGAGACCAGAGTGGAGCAAGCAGGCCAGGATTCCTCCTGTGAAACTCTTCCCTGTTTCTTTGTGCCCTTACATGAATTCAGGCTGGAGCCATAACAATTTGTCACGGCCTGACAAAATGGTGGCTGCTGTGACATCACCAAAGACAGCATTTGCTCTGCAATGTCCCTCAAAGAATGATCATAGTTGGAACAGACCTTCGAGATCATCTAGTCCTACTCTCAATCCATCACACCATCCAAGGGAGCTGGGCAGATGGAGACCCACATCTGCAGGGCTATTTCAGGCTCAGGGCTGGGCTTTGTCACTCTGACTGAGAGTGAGTGGTTTGCAGTCAGCAAAGGTGGGCATTGAAGGCAAATTCTGTCTGCCCCTGCAATACCTATCCTGTAGCTCAGAAGACATTTCCTCCTGGTGTTGAGAAGGATCCAGGCTGCCCTCCTCTCTCATGGTGTCCGTGCCCACCCTGACATGGGTGGCAATGACAGAGGGGCAGAAAGCCAAGGATTCAAAGCTTGTCTTGGCAAACTGCTCCATGGCCCCACATAAGCAATGTGTGCATGTCACAGCCGTTCTCTGGCATCACTCGCAGCTGCTCCCTTCCCGGGACTTCACCAACAGCCAGTTCAACAATCCTGGTGCCAAACATTTCCTCCAGTGCCCAAAAACATCCCCTGTTCCTCTAAGCTCTATATGACAAACCCACCCTGCCCTGCTAAGTACAGCGGAGTAGATCCTGCTCTAGACCACCTGGAGGGCTGAGATACAGTTGGAAGAACACCAGTTCCTTCCCACGGCTTCAGCTGCGGAAACCAGCAGCAGGAACAACGCAGAACTGACCACAGTGGAACTGAGCTGTAGTGTTGTCCCAAACACCAGTTCAAGGCTTGGTTTCAAACATGGCCAAACAACAACCTTTGCCCCTCACAGACGCATTCCCACAGTGGATCCCAAGTCCCTCTTCCCCAGTCCTGTTTTAAAGGGCACCTTGCTTCAGCACTGCTGCCTGCCCTTTCTGTGTGAAGGACTAATTTTCCTTCTTAATCAACTGAAAACTCAATCACGGAGCAAAATGGAGCCAGGAATGCACTGTTGCCCGCGGCATTCGCAGGCAAAACCCTGCGTGGGTCCCTGCTGTTTTAGCAGGGGGCTGAGCCTCTGGCTGTCACTCCTTTACCTCAGAAAAAGTCCTTTTTTAGGGCATATCCCAGCAAAGTTTTGGCACTCCTGGATGAGCAAGTACCGACGGATCTGCTCCCTGCTTTTGGAGCAGCCCAGCAACACAAGTGTTAACTCCCTGTTGCCCTAATTACAGCAGGGCAATCACAGGATTTTACTACTGTGCTGTGTCACAGTTATTTCCAGTATCTGAAAATAATGTCGGCTACATCGTTTGTCCCTGAGCCTTGTCCTCAGTGGAGTTTGCACCGGCATTTTCCAGGAAAATAACAGAAAAGGGACGGGAATGCTGTGACTCGTTAACGTAGATGAAATCTCATCAGGAGGCAGAGCTGTCACGCGAGGGAACAGGGCAGCTCCGAGCTTCCCTCCGTACTGAAATCGGATGGCGAATCCTGCCAGAGTGAGGGATAGGGAGAGCTCGCCCCCAAGAGCAGCAGCTTCTCGAGGGGCCCGGCGGGGAACGGCCAGAAATTCTATACATGTCCCCAAAAGAGGAAACCCCGAGGTTTGCAAACAAACAGCTGCTCAAAACTACGTCTTCAGACTTCATTAGGAACAGAAAAAATGCCTCGTTCTGTGCAAAATGGACATTTTGCTGCCAAGAAAGTGCCACCTACTGGATCTCACCCGGTGGGGAATCACCAGGACGGGAAACAAACTCAGAAAACACAATTGTGGGAAAAGTACATTTTTTTCATCTTTTTTAACTAAAACAACAGAAGACTACACTGATAGTTCGCCCAGCCGCAGCCCCTTTCCAGCCATGCTCCCTCCACAGCAGAATCAGACAGACTTTTGAAGTGGATAAAAGTTGGGGAGGGGGATGAAATTTTGGAGAGACTCACCGGTGCTGAGAAGACGCTCTCGTCTCCCGCAGTTCGCTCAGCTCCCGTGAGTTCTCTCCCAGTTTCCCGTGCTCTCCTAGTTAAATCCTGCTGCCATTCTCCAGCAGTCAAGCTCCCTGTCCTCCCTGCACCGGCTGCGAGCCCGATGCCCCGAGCGCTGACGGAGAGTGGGAGGCAGAGCCCACCCGGCACCCCGGCCTGGGGTCCCCGTGCCGTGGCTCGCCGCTGCCCTTTCCTCCCGGCGCCGCTCGCCCCGGGTGTCTGAGAGCAGGTGACAGAGGTTCCTTGGCAGAGGAGAGAGGAGGGGAGGGATGTGGAGGCAGCGAGAGGTGGAGCTGGGACCAGGAGCAACAGGTTACTGTATAACCAAGAGCCGGTGGCCCCGGGCGCGCCGGGGGCTGTGCAGCCTTCTCCCGCTCCCCAGGCAAGGCGACCCAGAGCCCAGGAGGGACGTGTTAAACCTCAGGTTTCTTGCTCCCGAGAACATTTTGTACCCAATGGGAAGGTTGAAGGTGGCGAGGGGAGGTGAAGGAGCGCTTGGAGCTCAGTTTTCCATCGTCGGTGAGGGAGGGGACGTGCTGCCCGACCGCATCATGGGGGGAACAAGGCACCTTTTGTGCAGCCCAGGGCTCTCCTCAGCGCTGGCTCGTGGCTTGTTTTCCTCCACCATCGCTCCTGCCTGCCCTCTGTCCCGACGTCTGCGGCAAAGAAAGGTGTCGGGAGATGGAGGGAGAAGGCAAAGCGTCCTTTCTCTCACGTTCCCCAAAGAAATCGGGGGTGTGGAGCAGAGTCCCCTTTGGGGTGCCCCCTCTGTAGCACTGTGCTCCTTGGGATTATGTGGCCATAAAGCCGCTCATTTTGCCCCAGCTCTTCCATGAAAGACAGTAGGTTTAGATGGGATATTGGGAACAAATTCTTCCCTTTGGGGATGCTGAGGCTCTGGCACAGAGGAGCTCTAACTACCTTTTCCCTGGAATTGTTCAAGGCCAGGTTAGACAGGGCTTGGAACAACCTGAGATAGTGGAAGGTGTCCTTGGCAGGGAAATATCAGCTGGGTCAGACTGACGTCTCTATGGTAGGGTGGGATCCTTCTGGTTAGCCATTCCTCTCCCAAAACTGAGGCTTTTGAGAGTGTTTTATGGAAGTGCCCATGTCTGCAGGCTTCCCCACCATGCCCACGCTGTGTGTTGAACCCCTGCCATGTACATGTGAAGCAAGACCCCGTGTCTCTGGCCCTGGGAGGGAACAGTGGAACTGTGACACTAGGGGGAAAAAAACAAGGAAAAGCTTCCCCCTGAGAACAGCGGTCTGGGAGAAGTCCAAACTCCTTAGCTTGACATTTGCTGAGTTCCCCGCTGCTGTGCGTTTCTTTGAGGGGCTCATGCCCAGCGCAGGGCCTGGCACGGGTCCCGGCGCCGCACGGAGGAGCCGCCCCGGTGAGTTCCTGTGGGAGGAATGCTGCCGGGTGAGCCGGGCGGGCAGGGGGAGAGCAGCTCCCTGCCTGACGGGCGCGATTTCGGCAGCTCGGGTTTGACAGGACCACGACCTCTTCTGCTGCGGGAGAACACGAACCGATACTCGGTGTGACACTCCCATCCAGTGCCCCGTCATCCTCCTCGCCAGGATCCCAGGGGATATATTGTGAAAACATGGCCAGCCCTAGGAAAAGCAGGATTTCAGGAATGCCTGCCGTACCAGGCAGGAGAAGGGATATTAGTCCAACACAAGGGAAATGCAGTGGGAATGGCAGCTGTGCTGGAGCCTGGTGAGCCTCAGCAGCCGGAAGGTTTTGTGCAGAAGAGCCCTACTCCCTGAAATGCATCACTGGGATATTTCAGGAGGACTGCTGGGCTGGGCTAACTTTCCTGGGATACAAACAGGGAGTTGACAGGATGGTGTTTTAAGGCACTGCTTCCTATCCAGCTCCACATTAACAATGAAGACAGGGCTACTGTGAGCTGCTGTGCCCCACAGCAAATCTCTTAACTGCTCTGCAGATGCAGCAACTTTTCCTCTGGGCAGGGAAGAAAACCACAGCGCAGCTTATTACACCTTCCCTGCTGTCTCACCTGACAGCTGGTGCCAGCTGGGGTGGGCCAGAGGCAACTGGAGAATCGTGGCATGGTTTGGCAGGAGGGAATCACCCTGTGGTATGGTGGTGGTTCCTGGCATGGCTCCCAGGTGTGGAACCAACTGAGTGCATGTCCTCGGCCTCCCCCTTTCACTGGAGCACCAGGCCACTCCAGAGGGACATCATAAAGTCATGGACCCACAACACCCTATCTCCCAGTATCTCCAATTTGGAAATCCCAGGAGGCTGACTTGCCTCTCGGGATCAGCCTTTTAAATCAGGTTGGCGGCAGACACCCCTGTGATGGCTGGAGAACAAAGACTTGTCGAGTAAACACCACCCAAACCCAGCTCCTCAAAATATGTGTTCCTCTAAATTTTTAATGCTGTTTGCATCCAACTTGCTTGTCCTGTTTCAGAAGGGTTGGGCCTCATAATTAAAAGCTCCTGCGATTGTATGTCTGGCAAATGTCATCAATGGCTTCACTCTGTGTGTCCTGCTTCTCCAAGCAGTGGGAATGGTTTGGAAAGGAGCTCCTGGTTAGGGAAACTCTCTGAAGCTGATTCACTTTGGGTCTTTATACCAGCTCAGCTCTGAGAGATGCCACCATGGAATCAGGGACACCACCAAAATGACAATTCCCACTTAAAGCCTGGAAATGCTTGGGATGGAGGAGTTGTCTGAAGCTTCCAGGCTTCAGCCCTCATCACAGAGCACAGGGCTGTCAGCAGCAGCACTACCCACGAAAGTTCATGGACAATTTTATCTGGAACTGGAAAACTGAAAGCAGAGCTGTCCTGCCCTTGTGAGAATGCAAGTCCAGGTTGGTGCCAGGTGACCCTGGCAGGCACTGACAGCTAGCCACGGCTCTGAGCAGTTGCAGCCATCAGGTCCTGCTCTAAAATGAGCCCAAATTTTCATGTTTGTTATCTGATGTGCATATTTACCCCATGCCTCACTATCAGGAAGTGTTGGCACTCTGCTGATCCTTGTTTTTCACTGGGGTGATGGGGAAGGAGAAAAGGGTTCACCATGTTTTATAATTCATGTTTTGTGTTTATTGTTTGTGGTGATCACCTTAAGAAGGTGAAGCACAGGGGCTGTGATCCTGTTTGCTGTATCACCTGCATTCAGGTAAAAAATCCACTTCACAATATGCCCTTTAGAGCCTGTCAGTTGTTCTGTGGGCAAACCTTTGTGTAAGGCAGGTGCAAACACCAGGAAAAGTTTGTGCTTTTTTTTTGTGCCCATCCAGGAAGAGTTTTGCATGTGTGCTTTGATCGTTAATGGGGCAGGGACAGCTCGGTATGTTGGTCACTCCTTGGAACAAGCATGTGATGGCACATTCCATCATATCAAGCAAATCTGCAAGGACAAATAGGTGGGGGCTCCATTCAGGCAGATTAAGCACTGAAACATTTGGTTGTTCAGTTTCCTGGGTGCTCCTTAGCCCCAGTTGTGCTGCTGTGAAGTTTCTGTGGGAGCAGCAAAGGGCCAGCTGTGCCCTGGCTTAGCAGGACCTGTCCAGGGGGGTTTGTGACTGTCAGGTGGTGTAATGTGGACAGAACTGGCTGTTACCTGGCCTGGGAGTAGAAAGGTTGGGGTTAGAAGGGACTTTAAAGCTCATCTCCTTCCATCCCCCTTGCCAAGGGCAGGGACACCCTCCACATTGCTGCAAGCTCCATTCAGCCTGGCTTTGGACACTTCCAGGGATCCAGGAGCAGCCACAGCTTCTCTGGGCAACCTGTGCCAGGGCCTCAGCACCCTCTGAGTCACAAATTTCTTGCTAATATCTCATCCAAACCAACTCTCTTTTGGCTTGACACCCCTCCCCCTCATCCTGTCACTACATGCCCTTGTGTAAGGTCCCCCTCCAGCCTTCTTGTAAGCCCCCTCCAGAAACTGGAAACCTTAGGGATGGAAAAGCCCTCTATGCTGATCAAGTCCAATCACTGAATGACTGAGGGGTGAAACTAGGCCCTTCCACAGAACTTCTGTGTCATATCTCCCTTCCTACCCCCACCAGAAAGCAAAGAGCAGCATGGCTGAGGTGCCACAGGCCTGCACCCCACGATTTTCGTCCCCTGGTGAATATAAATTAGCTCAGACCTTCTCAGGGCAGGAAAAGGGGGCCACACACAGCAGCAGGATCAGGATCAGAAGAGGCTTTCACACACATCCAGGCTTGCCTAAGTCTTCCTTTGGGTGACTTAGCTGGAGCCCAAGATCTGAACAAGATGCTCTGCATTTCAAACACCCCTTAGATCTAAACCATTGTTTATTTGAATGAATAAATAAATACAAAAATAGGAAATTCTGAATAGAAAATAGGCTTCTTCAAAAACCCAGGAACTCCCAAAGCTTTCCATTAACACATATTTTTGAAACAGTAAAAAACTGCACTTGCACCAGTTACAAGTTAAAAGACAGGCTTGAATGTAGTAATTTTTGCAAAACTTTTGCAAAATAGTAGAAATAAACACATTTAACACCAAATAGAAATAAAACTGCCAACATTCTGTTGGACTTTTAAACAGGACAGAAGGGAGAATGAATGGTGAATGGTTTTGTTCATTTTAAAGCCGTCCTGTTTAACCAAACATCCCCACACGTAGTGTGTAAGAACTGGCTGCCAAACCTTGTGGCTTGGCACTCCAGGTACGCACAAAACCCAGTTCCACTCTCCCCCACTGGGATACATCAGGTTCTGCCCTACAAAAGTCAGGGAAATTACCACTGAGGTCTGGAAACAAATGAGAGCAGCAGAGCAGCTGTGCCCTCGAACGGCGACGTGTGTGTGGCAAGGCACAAGTGAGCCCTGGCCTGATTCATTTCTGTGCCACTTGGGCTGCATGTTGCTGCTGTGCCATGAAAACTCCCACCAAGCCAGCAGAACTGGCTCCTGTCCTGTGTTGGGAGTGGATATTTGGTACTGATGCCTGCTGAATGCCACAGTGTGAAGTGTTTTGCTATTTATCCCTTGCTCATAAATAAGCCAATGGTGGATAGCATCACACGGCTCCTGGGCAGGACATCTACGACCCCAAAATTTCTGCTTTAAACAGAGAAAAGCTTTACAGGGTTTTTATATACAAAGGAATTCAAGAGTGGAAATAAAGTCCCACTCTTTGAGAGAAGGAATGTGTGGCAGGTGTGGGCAGGGGCTGGGCTCAGCTGACAAAGGCAGCGATGGCCGTGACCTTGAGCGCCGACTCGAGCCCATAGGCGGAGAGCAGCACGGCGTTGAGGAGCACATCTGCCCACAGCACGTAGGTCTGCCACAGCAGCAGGTACACACACAGCACCACGCTGCCCACCGTGAGCCCCAGGCTCAGCCCCAGCGGCGCCTCTGCTTCTGTCAGGTTACCCTTGAAACCTGCAAGAAAACAGAAACCAGAAGGCTGATTTGTTCTGACAACAGCTCAAGCTGTAACTCGAGAATATTCCTGCCCAAAAAAAGCCCTGGTTCTGACTTTGCTCTTAGTGACTCCTAAAAAAGCTCAAAATACATTGAAGTACCAGCCTGAATCAAGGCTCTGCCAGCAAACAAGACCAACACCAATGGACAATGCACTTCAAAACAGGAAAGCTAATCAAAGTTAATCTAAGTAAGTTCATCAGGTGATAGTCACAGCCAGGGCACCTCTTCTTATCACAGATATCACTTCTGAAGCTGCATCCTTCTGAGCGTTCAGCTTCAAACATCACACTCTCCCTGAGCCCCCAGCCCCAAACTCAACACAGTGACCTTGGTGCACTCCTGGAGTCCAGTCCTCATTTTCAAGACTTATTCCCTGCTAATCTATTCCTGTCACTGTGGAGAAGCTTTTTCTCTTCCTTGCAGCTTATTTCCAAGCCCAGCTCAGTAGATTTTGGTGTTTAACTATATTAGAGTTGAAACCCACTTCTTTATTCATGGATCAGGCTCCAAGGAAGTACGCAGAGAGCTTTAAGGCAGCAGAATAAATCCAACCCTAATGCCACTCAGATTGATTCCAGGGCTCCACCCTGCATAAATGTCTTGGGAATATTGAGCAGATTTTAATAGTGATTTGGGTTTTTTAAAAATTGGACTTGAAGAAGTTTTAGCAAGCTCTGGACAAGATCAGCAGGCCCTTCCCAGCCTTCTGTCTTAGTGAAAGGAAGGTGTTGGTGCTTGCAGGTGTCCTCAGGAGTGAAAGGAAAGGTGTAGGGGTCTCCAAATATCTGCTCAAGTGACAGACTCCCTTTCCCAATGATTCATGTTTACAGATTACATTCCAGTTGCACTGATAACATAACCTACCCAAGTACAATCGAGGCACTTCCAGAATGGCCATAAGGAAAAGCACAGCAAGATCAGGAGCCAAAAAGTCATCTGGATAACTGAAAACTTGACCTGGAGAATAAACCAGAGTAAATAAAGCAGGAAAACACAGCAGGACAACAGCCAGCTGTGCATCAGCACAGCCTGCTCTGGGGACAATACCTGCAACTTACTTTTGTAAATAATCATTACAAGAGTTGCCAAGAAGTAGAAGATGTAATAAATCCCATTTACATAAAGCAGGATCTGTAAGGGAAGCGATGACAGCTGAGAACAGTTGTTAAGGATTTCTAATAGCGATGAGGTGGGATCTGTTCCATAAAATCACCATTTCCAGTAACCCCAAAATATACTGCACTCCCTCTTTATACTGAATAGTCCAGCTATGCCTGGCCTGTGGGGAGGGCTCAGGAAGGAACTTGAGGCTGTGAACACCATGGGCTGGGATAAAAGCTTGCTGTTTCAGGCTTGGCTTTAGTTCCTTCTTTAAGGGATTTTATTTGGTCTGTAGTGGGGCATCTGTTAGCCTGAGGAAGTGGGGGGGATGCATGTGTACATTGCCCCAGACTACTTCTACACTTCTTAGACAGCCTTAAGGAAGTTGACAGAGAGTTGGCAAACTCCATCAAACTTGTGTTTGGAGAAGAGGTGGCTCTGTGCAGCAGCCAGGCCTTGTTCCTGCCCACAGCATGGAAACACTGTGCTCCATACCTGTCTGAGCCCAGCTTTGAGATGCAAATTCCTAAGAAACTGCCTTAATTCAGTCCCCTCTCTCCCCCAGCCCTTTTTAAACCCGACAAATATCTCTAAGCAGGGATTTCATCCCAGGCATCTCTTACAGGAACTGCCCATCCCATTTCTAAACCCACCCACACGCTGTGGATGGATTCCAGTTCCCAGAGCAGCTCATTTTATTAACACAGAACCAGGTTTTGGGGTTTTTCCAGTTGAAGGAAGGTGGAGCAAAAAATTACTAGATAGGTTCTAAGCATGGAAATCTCCAGAGCCAAGGGTGTCTCCTCCTAGGAGGTTACTTGGTTCTTGGCAGGAGTAAAGGTGGGGTGACTTACCATAAGAGAGGAGGAAGTTACTACTGAGAGCTGCTTTTACTACCCCTTGTCAGCTGTGTCAGCTGTCTGTGAGCTGTGATGCAGGGGGCGTGTCCACCAGTCCATAAATCCAATTTTTAATCTCCTTTCCTAAGAAAATGGGCTAAGTCATGACTGCAGAGGGGCTAAAGGGGTTTCATCAGGAGTCCATCAGGAGCAAATCCCAGCTAAACCTGCACAAAACATCTTCCCATGGAAGCAATGTGGTCCCAGTTGTGCCTCCTGTGGATGACACTGATGGAAAATTCAGGAGCACAGACCCAGCACTGAGCAGAGTTACTGGGCAGAAGACAGGAATCCACTTGAGGCAGTCTTCTCCAGATTCTGGCATGGAGGGAGCAGTGGTACAGAAAGGATACAACCTCTGATGTTCTTCCTTTCCAAGGAGAAGGAGAAAAGAAAGAAAAGAAGTCTAAATCCAGAAGCATTCTAACAATGGTATCTAAATGCTGGGAGGAATATCTTTTTTCATCTCCCAGGAACATTTATTGTTTTCCAGATCGTGGATGTCAGGTTCCAAAAATAACCTTTTTAACTAGATGAAGCCTCAAATAATTTGGGGAAAATCCCTTCTGGGAAAAGCCACTTTAGGAACTTTAGGCTCTTTCAAAGCCTGAAGGAATGCACAGGTATTATCCAGAACTTGTTCATCCTGTCCTTTCCTAGGAGATGATCCTTCATCCCCTCTAACTATGCAGGAAAGAGGTGAACATGGGATCCATTTGCTTATAAATTGTGAGAAAGTTTGTGGAGAACACAGGGCTCCCGGGTTCCTCTAAATACCATCCCTCCAAATGTCATCCCTCCTGACCAGTTCCCTTCACAAAGTCATTCCACATCCAATCTCAGTGTGTTCTGATGGCCCACAGAAATCAAACCAAGTATTTCCAATGATCCAACCAACACATTTCACTTTTGTCCTTATTATTTTCTGCAAAAATCCCATAAAAATCCCATACAACATCATGGCACTGACCTACTAAAGCACCTCTTGAGTTCCTCATTAATATTTTTGGCCTCTCTCAGACACATGAGGAACTGCACAGTTGGGATTGCTGTTCCAGGTAAAGTCTGTGAAATCTGTAAAATCTGTCTCCTCAGGGACAGCTTCTCATTGTCACAACGCCATCCTCATCCCTGGATTCCTGAGGTCAATGTCCTCTTCACCTCAGTGTTTTATTCATTTAGGCCCAAATTAATTCCCCCTAACTCCAGGCAGCTAATGAAGGTCTCAAGTTTGGGGACACAGTGGGAAGAGGCACATGATTTTAGGTGATTTATGTGTCCATGATCTGAAATTTCTCCTGGACCTGATCCTCTCCTCTCATCTCTCTACAGGGACTGGGGGCTCCCAACACTCATCCTGTCATTTAGGAGTGACAGGACAAGGGGGAATGGCTTTGATACTGGGAAGAAATTCTTCCCTCTGAGGGTGCTGAGGTTGCCAGCTGTGACTGCCCCATCCCTGGCAGTGTCCAAGGCCTGGCTGGACGGGGCTTGGACCAACCTGGGATAAGGTGGAAAATGTCCCTGGTCATGGCAGGGGGTGGGACTCGATGAGCTTCAAGGTCTCTTCCAATCCACACCCCGGATGCTGAATTCTATGATAGTCAGAGTCATGGAATTCCCACAGGGAACTCCGAGTGAATTCCCTCAGGGCAGCTCCCCAACTTTATATTTGAACTCTTCTTTCCTGAATCCTTTCCTAGGAGAGGGCATGGCCTCCTGGAGCTGTTCCAAGCCGGCTGGCAGCCACTGTTCCTGAGGATGTGCTGCCTCCCTCAGAGCGACCGAGACCTTTCACAGGGATAAGCCCTGAAACCCCACAGCACGCCGGGCAGAGGGAATCTGAGTCGAAAGGGATTAAACCACCTGAATATATAATTTCATTGCTTTACAGCAAAATCTTGTTATCTATTCAGGCTGGTGCTGATTTCAGAGTGAGTGACACAGAGAATGGGGATTTCAGCTGGAACATGGCCCATTTTCTAATAAAATGGTTTCATTTTTAACATAAAACTCTATTAACTGCAGCAACTGTGGTTACCATCACCCAGATGCATTCTTCTAAGGATGGACATTCATACCATTCATTGCACAGATTTGGGACTAGGATTTTTTTTTTTTTTTTTAATGAGTTCGGTAAGAATTTTCTAAACCACCTCATCTACCCAGGGCAGAAATTTACAGTTTTGGGAGAAAACTTTGACCTCTGTGAAAGACTTAGAAATTAATGATTTTGACCACACTAAGGAGGATTTTTTTTTTTCCCCTCTCTGAATGCCAGCAGTTCCTAAATTGAAGCAAAGATCTGGATTTTCACGAGGAGAGCGTCTTTCCCAGGGTCAAGGTGCTGCTCAGCCCGCACATGCGCCAAGCCCTGCTCACGGCGCCACCGGGATTGTGTCGGGGTTGTCGCGATATGCCAAAGGGGTTGGGCTCGACCTCGGCCCCGCCTCGCTCTAGTCGTGTCCCCCCGCGAGAGGTCACCGCTAGCACGGTGGGAAACAGCCCCCCCGGTGCCCCGGAAAAGGCTGTCGTGTCGCTGTCGTGTTGCTATCGCGACACCGCTCACCTCGGCTCGGCACCGCCATCTTGGCGCCCCGCCCCGGTCGCCGGTCCTCCGCCGTCCCGGCGGCCCGCGCGCGGCCATTCACCACGCCCACCCGCCTTCGGGCGCGATCGGAGCATTCGGCCCGGTTCGGTCGCTTTCGGGCGGATTCGGGCGCTGCCCGTTCGGGCGTCTCCGTTCAGGCCGGCGAGCGGAGCTCGGGTTCGATCGGAGAGGACTCGGCACACATCGGCGCTCCTCGCTACGGCCTTCGGCAGTGCTCGGAAACGACTCGAGCGCGCTCGGGACTGTTCGCCTCGCCGGGCCGCACCGCTCGGGGACTCGGCCGTGTTCGGGCGGGCTCGGGTCTCACCCGATCCGTCAGGTACCGCTTCGGGCCGCGCCGCGCGGACTCGGCCGCGCCCCATTGGCCAGCCGGCAGGGAGCGCGCGCGCCGGCCGCCTTCGCACGGGGCCCGAGCGGCTCGGGCCTCATCGGAAGTCGATCGGAAGGCCCCGAACACGCTCGTCAGCGCTCGGGCAGGCTCGGCGCCGCTCGGCTCGCCGGCCCCCCCCCCCGCCCCCAGGACCCCCCTCAGGCGCGCCC
>VZUI01090255.1:0-10621 GCA_013401135.1 Cettia cetti
CCCCCCCCCCCCCCCCCAATATTTATCTGATTTATGATAAATTGCACTCATGAGAGTAACTGTTAAAACCCAATGAGAAGAACTTCAGTGTCCTTGTTTTCCACCTGGATTTGTGTCCAAGCTGCCTCCCTGCAGGTCATCCCACCTCATTTCTGGAGAGCTCAGGCAGTCAAGGAGCCAGTGGAAATAGAGGGTGTCCTTGGAGTGATCAGCACACGGTTTTGTCCAGTGCACCCACTGAAGACAGCCTGGATCTTCTCCTGGGTTTTGTTGGATCTTTTTTGCTCCTTGGAAACACAGTTCAGGACAAAACAGTCATGGTCTGACTTTGAGGAATGGGATTCTCAGCACTTCTGTCTCTGCTCCAGCAAGTGAAAAGTGATGCCTAAGACTCCTTCTCCCCCCTCCCGCCCCATCAACTCCAGTGGGTGCAAAGTTGTAACTGTTTCAGGAGAGATACAGCCAAAAAAAAAAAAAAAACCACCACCAACCCAAAAACCATTTCCCTAGCTCATTTGCTTTTCCCAGAAAACCAGATGGATGAATCATTACAACAGCAGCTATGACAGGGGACCAGACAACAGACTGAGCCTGAAGCCCAGCCCAGTCGAGGCAAGATGAAAAACTGTCCAACCCTCCCTCCCACATGTGTTTAAAGGAGCACAGCTCCAGAATTTTAGGGCATGTGGGTTTAATCCTTCCTCTTGCATCCTGCATAGCAGCAAGAGCAGGCATTGCAGAGGCCATGGTGTAATAAATCCAACGGGTTCCAGCAGTGAGGTTCAGTGAGGTAACGTGATGGTGTGGATGGTGATGATCCCCAAAACAGAATCACAGAATGGCTTGGATTGGAAGGCACCTTGAAAATCCCTTAGTTCCAACTTGCCAACATCTTCCACTATCCCAGGGTACTACAAGCCCTGTCCAAGCTGGCCTTGGACACTTCCAGGGATTCAGGGGCAGCCACAGTTTCTCTGGGCAGCCTATGCCAGGGTTTCACCACCCTCACAGATAAGAATTCCTTCTCAATACCCCACCTCACCCTGCCCTCTGGCATTGGGAAGCCTTTTCCTTTTGTCTTGT
Organism: Cettia cetti; assembly: GCA_013401135.1. Lineage (NCBI taxonomy): Eukaryota > Metazoa > Chordata > Aves > Passeriformes > Sylviidae > Cettia > Cettia cetti. Next base: position 1,084 of record VZUI01090255.1, read on the forward strand.
CTTGTCCTAAGTCCCTCTCCAGCTCTCTTGGAATGCCTTTAGGCACTGGAAGGGGCTCTCAGGTTGTTCTTTTCTTTTTTTTTTCTTTTTTTTTTTCCCAGCTCCAGAGCAGAGGGCCTGCATCCCTATGAGCATCTTTGTGGCCTCCTCTTGATTGATTCCAACACATTCCTGTTTTTTCCTGTGTTGTGAGCCCCAGGGCTGGAGGCAGCTCTGCAGGTGAGATCTCACCTGAACAAAGGGGCAGAATCCCCTCCCAGACATGCTGCCCACACTTGTGATGCAGCCCAGGGCTGGGGGGGGGGGGCGTGTCTGGGCTGCCATCAGGCATTTCTGGGTCGTGTTGAGCTTCTCATCCACCAGCACCCCCAAATCCTTCTCCCCAGGGCTGCTCCCCATCCATTCCCTGTACCTGTTCTTGGAATTACCCAAGCACAATATCCAGCTCCTTAGACCAGAGGGAACAGCCTTGAGGCTCTATTATTTTATGCCAGGCTTTCCTCTGCAGGCAGAGATACTTGTGAGGTACATAGACATGCTCTTAATATAGCAGAGTCCTATGCCTAAAACCCATCAAAATAACACCAGAAGTGACAAGGTTAAGAAAGCACTTAAAAGTTAAGAGATGCCTGCCTTCAGGCTGCCCACAGAACCCCTGTGGGCATGTGTGGTTCATCCTTAATTAACACTTCTGGGAGTTTTTTTTATTCTAGAGGACACTGCCCTGCTCCCTGCACGCAATGCTGGTACTCACTTGCTGAGAAACCATTCAGGGTTAGAGTTTTTTGGGGTTTTTTTCCTTCTTCATCCTCATCTCTGCAGCATTCCCAGTGCTTTGGCTGAAGCAGTTGCTCTGATGATATCTTTTTTTTCCTTTTTCTTGGTGAGGCTCTATTGTGGTTTCTGCTTTACAAACAATGAACCAGAGCGCTGAGAATCGAAGGTCAAAGAATTAATTTCGGGTGCCCAATTTGAAGTAGCCAGTGCAAGATATTCAGGACTCTCTGTTCTAAGCACAGATTCCTCTCATGCCTTTCTTTGTTTTCTTCCAACCCCCTGCTTTGTTCATTGCCCTCTTCCAACTTCTGCCTCTTGGGCGCTGTAATTATGATTTTTAAATTCAAATGCTGCTCTTAGTTTTCGAGTGTTTTCATCGCTGACTGAAAAGCCGTAGCTGAGCTCCACTAGGCAGCAAATGTTCCCTTTCTCTCAAGGTAAACAACGAGTCAGGGGAGGTCACTGCAGGTAAAAAGCCAGAGGTCTGGAAAAAAAGACCAGGACATAATTCAAGCCAAAGAGCGATGAGATCTCTTCACCTCTCCTACCCTTTGCAGCTTCCATGAACTCCTCACAGAGCAAAGGCAGCACAAAGAAGCTGGATGTGGGATAGAAAATGCTGGGGGTTACCTCAGGTGCTCAGGGCTTGGGTCCATGGTTGCTTTAGCAGAGGCAGCTACGGAGGAATTGTGTTTGGGGAAGCAGGGCAGAGCACGGCAGGAGTGGGAGGGCAGAGGGAAGCCAGCGGTGCCAAGCGTGTGCTGCTTGTGTTGGGAGTAGCTTGTGCTTGTGGGACTTGGTCAAATGCAAGGAAAACCCTGAGGATGAGGCTGCAGCGCTCCTCTTGGGACCTCCCAACCCCTGGAACTGCTTGGGAACAGCAATGCTGTACACTCTGTGCTCTCAGCTGCCCCAGGCACAGCCAGATCCATCTGCACACGTGTCCTGGGCTCCCTCCAAGCTGGAGCTCCCAGCACATCCACCTTTCATTTCTGCTGCAGAGTCCTCTGGCCAGGCAGGTTTAGAGTTGACTGCGTCCCACATCTGAAAAGACTCTCCAGCCTCAGCACCTCTCATTTAGCCTTGGCAGAGGGAACTAGTGGGGCAGTGAGGGAGGATTTGTGAGGCTGCATTTGCTGGTTGCTGGTGAGTTTGGAAAGGATCTACCCCAAATGCAGGACAGGAGCTGGGGAGATGAGCACAGAACCAGTGAGCTGAGACCTCAGAAGCCCCTGGGGTGTGGGTTTGAGTGGGAGAGAGCTGAGATGAACTTGGGAGCAGAAGGAATGGTAATTCACCATGGAACAATGCCTGGATGGCTCCGGACAGGACCTGGCACCCATCTGTCCAGGCCTTTCCTGCTGCCACAGGGCATTCCTGTGCTCCTCCTTGCTGCTTCCTCCACCTCTGGATCTCTGCATCACTGTTGCTGTTGGAAACACCAGTATTTCATAAGCTGGAGAGCTCGGGGCTGCAGAGACAGCACAAAAGCAGCTTGAGGACACACAGAAGCAGGAAAACCAATTTGTTTTAATCAAACTTGCATAGGAATGTTGGGTACAAGGAACATCTGAAGTCCAGCCTCCCACTCAGAGCAGGACTATAGCCAGGGTGTCAGCCACGTTCTGGCCAAGCCCTAAATCCCCAAAGTATGGGGGGTACAGTTTAGGTAGTCTGTATCCCAGGGCAGCAGTGTCTCCCAGCAGGAGCTGGATGTGTCTCCCACATCCAGCCTGAGCCTCCCGTGTCCCACTTTGCCCCTGGTGCCTTTTGTCACAGTCCAGCGTGACGGGGAGGAGTTTAGCTGTGTCTCTACACCCACCTTTCACGTGTTTGTAGCCGGTTCTTTGCTCACCATCAGCTCCTCAGGGCTGTGCAGGGCTTTCTCCCCACTGCTGGCACCCTGAGCTCATAGTGAAAGCACAGAAACCCTCCTGCAAACCCCCCTGTGCTCCCCCAAAACCAGGGCAGCAGCCAGAGCGTTTGGGGCACACCTGTGGGGGATGAGTCACCAGCATCTCCCATGGGACCCAGCCCTGTCTCCCATGCTGGGGGCTTGCTGTCCATGTGGAGGGGTCCAGAGAGCAGCTTACAACTCCCCTCACATCCGACACCTCCAGAATGCTGAACGGGGGAGATGTGAAACCCTGGAGGGGGCAACAGCTCCAGATTTCCTGCTAAACCCAGCCCCATCCAGGAGAGAACACCCAGAGCATCCTATCCCGCCCTTGGAGGGGGTGGCAGCCAGGGGCCAGGGGAAGGAGTTGGACACACCACCCGTGTTTTTCCATGCAAGAAACCTTCCTACGTGCCAGTTCATGAGGATGAAGCTATAAATCAGCAGGAAAAACTTCAGTCATTACCATCAACACCGAGGGAAAGAACTGTCTGGGAGGAGAGATAAGAAGTGCGTTGGTGGTCCTTCATTGTCCCCTTCCTCCAGGCTTCGTGCTGGCGATGTAATTAGTGATTAATAATTTTTTTTTTCGCTTTTACTTTCACAATGAGTACGAGCGAGGCGAGCACGGATGCAAATAGCAGCCGAGGCCCTTCTGCAGGGACCCCAGGGGACGCTCCAGCCACCCTGCACTGAGTCACCACAGCCCCCGTGCAGGAGCCGGGAGGGCCCGGAGGGGTGACAAGGCAGAGCTGCCTACTGAAAAAAAGTCCCCAGTTTGCTGGTTTAGTAAGGAGGGGGAAATAGAAGTTAATGCTGCGACCTAGTGGAGAAAAACCCGACGTACAGAGTCAAGGCAGAGCTGATTCAAGCGAGGGGAAAGCAAAAGTTTGTGGAATTTTTGTTTGGTGGAGACTGGACTGCAGAAAGCTGTGATAAAGCAGCTTATTTTTACAGGTTTTCACACCTGAGAACATGGTTTGTAGCCTGCTCAGGTTTCCAGAAGGTTCTCAGCCCTAAATGATCTGAAGGTTAGAACCAGAAGGTCCCATCCACCTCAAATGGTTCTGCGATTCTGTTTCCAAGGCTGTGAATATCCCCGTGGCCCACGTTAGACCCAGCACAACACCAGTGTGACTGCAAGTGGGGTGGATAAATGTCTGCTCCCAGAAATGTCCACTTGGGCTTGGATCTGTGTTCCCAGCTGTTTCATCCAACCCCAAAAGGAACTGGAATTGGAGAAGAAACTGTTTGCTGAGCAAAACTGGGGGGAAAACAAGTCATTGGTGAGATGGATTGCCTGGTGCCTGCAGCTGTGTAAACCTGAGCTTGGCACGGTCTGGGCTGAGATCCAACACCAGAGCACCTGGACTCAGGAAGTGGAAAATCCCTAAAACACAGGTTTTGGGTCAATAATCACCCAAATGGGAGACACAAACACCACCTGAGCTAAGGGCTGCTGTGAGTGAATGCCAAACCAGGGCAGGGAGAGTGTGTGGGGAAAGGCAAAGGGGGGCTGTGCCCAGGCTCAAGGGGCTGGAAAATGGGAAGGATTTCAAAGGAGAGGTCCAGGAGTGAGGAAAAACTCTCAGAGGGGTAGAAGCTGAGGTCAGTGTGTTTTCCAGGTGAGGAGGGTGGATTTCAGCCCACCACCACCATGTCCTGTGTCCAAGGGACCCAACCCTTGGTTCCTGTAGTGGGTGGCCTGGAGAGCACCCAGGGACTAAACCCCTCTGCTGAGACCCCACAGGAGTTTGTACATCCAGGAGGGTTTGACACAAGGGAAGGGTCAGGGGAAGCTCCCTGGGACTGTCTGGGACACAACCTCTGCCTGGCCAGGATCTCCCTTGTGCCAAGGGCATTGCAGAACTGAGACGCCTCCAGGATTAAGTAACAGCTGAGCTGGGGGATTTACAGACCCAGGGCTTGGCTCTGGGTGCTGCAGCTGGCATCAAGCTACCTAAATCCCCCCTCCACATCTCTGTGGCTTCACTGACTCACAGGCAGCAGCTCCTTTGGATCTGGTAGAGACCAGTGGTTAAAGCCACGCTGGACATCTTGTGCTTGGTGTCATCTCAGGTAAATCACAGCTGCTCAATTTTATTCCTTCTGAACATGGAGGAATGAAGGGATAGACTTGATCCTGCTGTCTTGTTGTGCTCAGCCTGGATCAGGGAATGGGTGGCAGCCCTTCAACCTGGTGCCACCTTACCCTGAAGCCCTGCTCACGCCACATGTCCTGCCTCCAGATCTGTGCTGTGCAAAATGTCCCTCACACTCCTGCTGCCCTCCAGCTTCTGGTTGTCATTGGTGGGGCACACTCAGACCATTAAAAATAGGCAAACATTGCATGGAGAAGGCAGCAGGGGAATTAAATGGAGGAATATAGCCAGGAGTAGCAGCAGGAGCAAAGTGAGGAGGAGGAGAGACTAACACACCAGCTCGAGGCAGCTGCAAGGAGCCCAACAGCTGGAAGCCAAAAATAAACCTCAATGGTGAATCAATTTGCTCTGGGGAATGGGTAAATTGGGGGAAGCAGCAGCAAGGGGGAGAGGATGGGGCAGCTGATGAACTAAATATGCAGGAAAATCCACAGAGCAATGAATCACCTCCCCAAAAAGCCCCTTTTCCCGAAACAAGGCAGTGATGAAGCAGAAAACAGCAGTCAGAAACAATTTGAGGCAAAGGGAAGTGTTCCCCCAGTGAATAAACATGCAGAACTGGCTGACCAGAAAGCAGAGAGTCGATCAGTGAGGGGATAAATCAGAGTGAACAAGGCATGGTAGTGGGGCCTGGCTGCCAGAGGCACCTGGAGAGATGATTCCTCCACGTGTCCACCCAGCAGAGGAGCTGCAGGGCTGCCATGGGGACATGGAGGACTTGGAGATGCTCCTCCAGAGCTGGGTGCCAGTCCCCAGGTGATGGGAGGACAGGGAATCTCAGGCATGTGGAAATGGGCTGCAAATGTTGAGCTGGGCAGAGGAGGGGATGTTGGGCACTGCCATGGGGTGGGTGGTGAATCCCAGGGACCAGGATGCAAAGCCCCCGAAGCTCCAAAACACATTTTTGGGGCATGGGATGAGGCACTTGGAGCATCACAGACAACAGACATCGGGATCATGATTTGGGTCAGGGAACAACCTTGGAGGGTGGCTAAAATTTAATAGAAAGTCCATTCAAAGCTCCTCAAGGAGCAGTCTGGCTGTTAAATAGTGATGAGGAGAGCCTAGTAAAATTGTGGAGAGAAGTAGTTTTGTCTTGAAGAAAACGCTTTGCGTACAGAAGCTTTGGAATTAAAAAAAAAAAAAAATCTGTGGTGAGATATCGCAGAGATTGCATCTTGCAGAAAGCATGGATTTTTTTATGAGGACATGGCTGCTTTTGGCCACCATAGGAGAGACCCTGAGTACTGCAAGGAACCATAATTTGTAAATGAGTTTTGGGTGTTTTATCAGAAAAGAAGGAATTTGGGGCTCTTTTTTTACCAAGCTGAGTGCCCCAGACACTGCACTGGAGTCCCTGTTCCATCCTCACCCATCCCTCACCCCTGCTCCACGAGGCTGTTTTAGGAAAAGGACGGTGGGCATGAATGCTGGAAGGCGTTTGGAGCTGGGCTTGTGTGTGTGTGTGTGTGGGGTCCTGTCTCCCACCACCTGCCCCCTCCCCGTGCAGCTGCTCTCCAAATTTGCCTTCCCCAGTCACCATCCCGAGGCTCTCGAGCATCCCAGCACCGTGCTGCGGAAGGGAATGACAGAGAAATGAAGATTATTCACATGGGCACAGAACCTTTCCTGTCAAGCTCTACACAGCCCGGTGGGGATGGAGATGCTCCCTCCCGCCATCCATGGGGTTTGCAGTGAGGGCTCCCCTCCCACGGGTGCCGTGTGCTCAGGTGCTGCTGCTGATCCGCGGCGCTGCTGTCACTAGAGGGAAGCAGAACCCCGTGCACGGGGCTGGGCTGGCACTGCTGGCATCGCCACTGTGGCAGCGAGGGGACAGCGTGCAGAGACACCCAGAGCAGCTCTGAGCTGGGGAAAGGGGACAGCTTCGTCCCCTTGGGCTGGGCAGGGCGCCGGCGAGGGGCGGGGGGTGAGAGCGACAGGGAAAGGAGCAGCTGGAGTGATGCTGGGCTGTCCGGGACACACTTGGGTGCCGTGTCCCCTCTCTGCAGTGCCTCCCACTGCTGGAGAGCCGACACCGGGGATGAAATGGGGTTCAGGGGCATCCCATAATGCAGGGCTGGCTGGGGACTTTGAGCACCGCCGCCTCTGCCGAGGAGGTGGCGCTGCTCGTGGGGACAGTGGGGACAGCTCATCGGGAGGGGCAGCCCTCTGCCCCCACCCTGCTGGGATGGGTTAACAGGAGGGACTGGGGGTCTGGGGGCAAAGGTGGGGCAGTTTTGAGGCTGCTTTGCTCTTCTCCTAATCCTATTTTGCAGCAGAAAAGGAGTAAATAATTCTAGTTATTCTGGTGTTTAGCCAGCGCTCAACCCACCACATTAATTAGTGCCTTGGCCAGGAAACCTTGAATTGGCAAAGCAAAGTTATTACAAGGAAGCAGGAGGTGGCAGGAAGGGGACAGGGCACCAGAGTGCCCTTGGAAGGATGACCATTCAGGGGATGACCAGGTCAGGATGACCCTGGAGGGTTGGCCGTGGGGAGATGACCATGGGGAAATGACCATGGAAGGATGATCATGAGGGGGTGACCATGAAGGGATGACCATGGAAGGATGACCATGAGAGGGTGACCATGAAGGGATGACCATGGAAGGATGACCATGAGGGGGTGACCACGTTGTGTTGGAGGTTCTGCCGGTCTGTGGACCCTGGGGAATGTGCAGCACACACTCTTGGAAGCCACAACACCCACAGACAAAGCTTGTCTCCAAACCAGCTGCTCTGGGACCTGGAGATACTCTCCTTTATGAAGACGAGCAGCCAAAATAGTCATTTCCCCTTTTGCCCCTGGAGATTTGGAGGATTCCTCTCCCCTCTTTGCATGCTGGGCTTGGCTCCATTTCCACCCTGAGCTCTCCTATGGGGCTGCCTTGGCCACAACCCACCTTCAGCTCATCCACATCTCTGGGGAAAACTTCCCCCAAGCATTTGTCAGCTGCAGATCAGGATAATTTCCCGGCATATTTGGAAACAAATGCATCCTTTAAATTTCTTCCATTTTCTACAGCTCCTGAGAGATTTTTGACACAAAGTTGACCCATTCACCAGCAGCTGCCAGGAGTTTAGTTCAGTAACAGCTCTTGCTGATGGAGTTCTGTCCATGTCAGCACAAGCCTCAGTCTTTGTGGCTCTCCCAGTGCAGGTCATGGAGCCTGGAAATGCCAGGGCTTGCTGCTTTGGCCAGCACAGGGCTGTATCTCTCTGCCAACCTCATACAAATACAGGTTAACTTGCTGATTTTCTCAATGCCATCTCTCCTGCAGAGAAATTTCAGGGCATTTTGGTAGCTCAGCCATGCCAGTCATGGAAAACTGCATTGATCCCTTGGCAGGAGGCAGCACAGCAGGATCTGTGTGGTGCCTCTGAGTTTCTGGGGGAAGGCAGAATATCAGAAGACACAAGCTGACAGTGTCAGCATGGATGATCAGAAGTGATGTTTCTCAGGTAATGGATGAAAGACACTTCTTCTGGTCCCAGCACAGCAGGTTTTGTGTAAGCCATGAGGCAGGTGCAGCCATGGATGCAACTTAAGGAATTTGCATGGGGAGCCACCAGCAAGTCATTCCCATGCTGCCTGGTTAAATACTTCTTATAAACCTTACAACAACAGAAACCTTAATTCTGTCATGCTGTGAAATCACAGAGCCATAGAATGGTCTGTGTTGGAAGGGACCTTAAAGATCCTCTCATTCCAAACCACCTTCCATGGGAAGGGACACCTTCCACAAGGCCAGGTTGCCCATAAATAATTGTAGTTTGGGGTTTTATACCTCCAGAACTTTTTCTTACAGGTCACTGTCAGAACCGGTGTTTGCTCAGCAAAGAATGTTCAATGCTGGATTTTTGTTACTCTTGAGCTGACAGTGGTGATGCCACAGGTGGGGAGAGCTGGTAAACAGCCCAGGCATTTTAGCCCAAGGTGATAAATTTGCATCAGAGACGCCCAAACTGATCCTTTCTGGTGGCACTTCCAAATGTGTGGCCAAAGTAGAGGTAGTTGAGAGCTCAGCCAAGCTTGGGAGGGGGAGGCAGAGGAATATCCTCAGCATAAAGGAGGTGATAGCAGGTTTATGGTGTCTAAAAAATCATTGCAATGAGGAAAGGGGTTTGTTTGTCTGCTATGAAATGATGGTTTGGAAACAGGAGATAAAATATTAGCTGGTATTAGATCTTGAGCTCAACAGCAAAAAATTACTGCCAGCAGGAGTGATTTGGGTGAGGAGAGAGAGACACATAAGCAAAATGGCTTGCCTGGGAGGACAGGAAAAAAAAAAAAAAAAAAAAAAAAAAAAAAAAAAAAAAAAGACTGCAAGATAAAAATAGTGTTGTGTTTTTTGTATTTTGTTCCTGAGGAGTGGAGGCCACTGGAACTCCTTGGGGGGATTATTGTCCACTGGAACAACAGCAGGCTGGATGATGGGTGCAAAAAGGCTGTGATATTGCAATGGCCTGAAGGCAACTGCAAAGTGAAGAACAAGAAGTGCTAACAAATGCCTTATTTTTAAAAGGAAGTTTTCTCCCCATCACAAAACTTCCTGCAGCAAAAACAAGTGCAGCTTCTCTCTTGCTTTCTTTCTTCTCTTTCTTTCTTCTCTTTCTTTCTTCTCTTTCTTTCTTTCTTTCTTTCTTTCTTTCTTTCTTTCTTTCTTTCTTTCTTTCTTTCTTTCTTTCTTTCTTTCTTTCTT